>CAKNXH010061574.1:64578-83374 GCA_932178445.1 Andricus quercusramuli
AAAAACAATTTTTTAACTAAAAATGTAACTGTTCCAGTAGAAAATTTAACTATTTTGCTGAAAATCCGTATTTCTTTGTTATGGTTGAAAATTCATCTTTTTTTTTATTATAAAATTTAACTATTTCAGTTGAAGATTCATCAATTTAGTTAAAAATTCATCAGTTTGGTTGAAAATTGATTTTTCCTAGTTCGAAATTCAATAATTTGGACGAAAATTTGTCTTTTTTAAATAAACATTCAACTATTTCGTTGAAAACTCTCGTATTTTGTTGAAAAATCGATTTTTTGTAGTAGTAGAAAATGATCTTTTGCTTTGAAATTTAATTCCTGCGTAAAAATTCTTCTTTTCGGTTAAAAATCCAAGTATTCCTGTTAAATATTTATTATTTAGTTAAAAATTCATCTTTAGGAATTAAAATGAAAAAAACTTAGTTAAAAGTTAAAGTCTTTTGTTAAAAATTATTTTGTATTGTTTGAAGATTTAACATTTTAATTGAAAATTCATCTCTTCTTGAAAATGCAACTACTTGGTTGGAAAACAATATTTTAACTAAAATTTTAACTGTTCCAGTAGAAAATTCAACTATTTTGCTGAAAATCCGTTTTTTTGTTATGGTTGAAAATTCATCTTTTTATATAAAATTTAACTATTGCAGTTGAAGATTCACCATTTTAGTTAAAAAATCATCAGTTTGGTTGAAAATTGATTTCTTCAACTCCAAATTTAACTGTTCCATTTTTGCTTGAAAATTTATTTTTCCTAGGTCAAAATTCAACAATTTGGATGGAAATTTATCTTTTTTAATTAAATATTCAACTATTTCGTTGAAAATTCTCGTATTTTGTTGAAAAATCGATTTTTCGTTGTAGTAGAAAATGATCTTTTGCTTTGAAATTTACTTCCTTGCGTAAAAATTCTTCTTTTCGAATAAAAATCCAAGTATTCCTGTTAAATATTGTTGGAAAAACCCCCGAATATTGTCCACCCGTGTGTACTGGCAAGCTAGCCGGGCTAGTAGCCCTGTTTGGGGCCTAGAGGACAGCGGAAAGCAAGACGCCCTCAGTTCCTTGTTGGAAGCCATTTGGTTTGTACGGAAATATTTGCTCGTCTCGTTGTATCAATAAAGTCTGATAGTTTGTGTTAAATATATCGGCTTATTTATTATTCTCTTCCCGCGTTTCACATATCCTCAACAGGTTATGGGCCCAGATTCGTTTTACGGGATAGAGGTTTAAAAAGGTGAATAAGTGCACAAAAGTGATCAGTGAAGTGAAAGCGTCAGTGAAGCGTGGTATTCGAGGGGAAGCGTGATTTTTTCGAGAAACTATCCAATAATGAATTCCACGCACTCGGTACGCGTAGAAGCACTAGGGAAAGAAAATTATGATACCTGGAAAGTGCAAATGAAGTTTTTACTAATCCGAAACGAGACTTGGAAATACGTAAATGGCGTTACAACGCGACCGGTGGCAACAGCTGACGCCGAAGCTTCCAGAACAGCAGCAGAGCAGTGGGAGGACGCCGATCTCAAGGCACAATCAGATTTGGTCCTGTCTATTTCTCCTTCGGAATTAAGACAGATTAAAGGTTGTAATACTTCACGGGAAATCTGGCTGAAACTGGAATCGATTTATCAATCGAAAGGGCCAGCAAGAAAAGCCACGCTTTTAAAAAGATTGATTCTTCACAGGATGCAGGAAGGGGAAGATGTGCGCGACCACATAGCAGGATTTTTCGATGCAGTCGACAGATTGCAGGAAATGGAGATCGAAATCAATGAAGATCTCCTAGCAATTTTGTTGTTGTATAGTTTACCGGGAAGCTATGAAAACTTTCGTTGTGCCATCGAATCACGCGATGAACTTCCTAAACCCGAAATGTTGAAGATAAAAATTATCGAAGAAAGTGACGCGCGAAAAAGTAAAGTGCGGGAAAGTGACGAAAACGCATTGATAGTGAGTGGTGGTGGAAGCAAAGGCCATTTTCGAAGGAAGCCTGGAGGTCCCAAGAGGCAAGAAACGGGTAGAGGGGATGGTCAGCCCGCTACGTCACAGGAACCCTTCAAATACAGGTGTCATCGATGCAGGAAGGTAGGTCACAAAGCGAGTGAGTGTAAAGAAAAACGAGCGAATGATACGGAAAGGGCAGGAAATGCAGAAGAAATTTGTCATCTCACAACCACTGATGAACCGACAAATAGGTGCGCGCTGAAGGTGGGGATAACCGTGTGCGAAACAAAAGCGAAGTGGTGTCTGGACAGTGGGTGCACTTCGCACATGTGTAAAGACGAAAATAAGTTCGAGAAAATGTCCGTTCTAGAAAATCGCTCAGTGAATCTCGCGAACTGTACATCAACCAAAATTAATGCGAAAGGAACCGTAAAAATTGACGTGTCGGATGATCACGGTGAAAAAGTCTTGGTTCTTGAAAACGCACTACATGTTCCGGATTTAAGATCAAATCTATTGTCAGTAAGCAAAATCACGGATAGCGGTTATGACGTACTTTTTACTCGGAAAAACGCGCGCGTGTTGAATACTAAGGGCGAAACGACGTGGGTCGCGGATAGGGTAAATGACTTATATTATGCCAGAGAAAACCCAGAATCGGCCGCGACGGTTACTACGAAGTGTGAAAAATCCCAGTTAAAAGTTTGGCATCAACGAATGGGTCACTTGAACGAAAGGGACTTGAAGAAAAGCGCGACGGAAGGTTCGGTAGTGGGGATAAAGGTAGGGGGAAACGAAAACTTGTCGCCGTGTGAAATCTGTCTTGCGGGAAAAATGACACGTACCCCCTTCCCTAAGAAATCCGAACGAAGCACAGAAGCACTGGAAATCGTGCACACGGACGTTTGCGGACCCATGCGCGTAGAGTCGCTGGGAGGGGCGAGATATTTCGCGGTATTCGTCGACGATCATACGAGATGGTGCGAAGTGCGCTTTTTAAAGAAGAAAAGCGACGTATTCGAAGCCTTTAAGGAGTACAAGGCACTCATGGAAAAGCAGTTCGGGAAGCTTATCAAAAACGTGCAGTCGGATAACGGAACCGAATATTGTAACGCGGAATTTGATAATTTTCTCGCCCAGAACGGAATCAAGCGGAGGCTCACCGTCAGACATACACCAGAGCAAAACGGTGTAGCTGAAAGGAAAAATCGGACGTTAACGGAAATGGCCCGGTGTATGATGCTGGAATCGAAGTTGTCACCTGCCTTTTGGGCAGAAGCGATCGCGACAGCGAATTACATCCGAAACCGATGTCCGTCAAAAAGCTTGGACGGGAAAACAGCGCATGAGGTATTATTCGGAAGAAAACCGAATGTCGCTCATTTTAGAATATTCGGATGCAAAGGATCGACTCTCGACACATCTTCAGGGAAATGTAAATTCCAAGCGCGGTCGAAACCATGTACTTTTGTCGGGTATTCAGAACAGTCAAAGGCGTATAGAGTTTGGATACCCGCCGAAAGGAAAATAGTCGCATCGCGGGATGTAAAATTTCTTGACGAATTTGATGAAAATCGAGAATTTGAAGATTTCATTACGGACGGCGTTCAGAAAAGGTTCATAGAACTAGAAGTGCAGCAGAAGAAAATTCAACCACTCCCCCTGGAAGATGGAGGGGAGTCATCGGAAAGTGAAGAAGAAGACGAGGAATTGGATCAAGCTCAAGGGGAAGAGCATACTCAGAGGCACCTGCAAAACGAAGATCGTCAACGAAGAGGAAGAGGTAGACCTCGAGTCGCGAAAACTGGAGCGAGAGGTAGGCCGAGAAAAATTTACGCGCAAGCGGAAGCTAGAGATCCCATCGACGAAGCAGAGCCGGTGGAAGAAATTGCAGGAGTTGCAGAAATTTCCCTCAAGGAAGCAATGACGAGCAGCAACGCGGGAGAATGGAAAGCGGCCATCGAAGACGAGCTCCAAGCGATCATCGAGAAAAACACCTGGGAACTGGTTGATCGTCCGAGAAATCGAAATGTCATCACTTGCAGAATCGTATTACGAAACAAGTTTGGACCGGACGGGAAGCTGGAGAGGCGAAAAGCACGTCTCGTAGCTAGAGGATTTACTCAACGACTAGGAATTGACTACCATGAAACGTTTGCTCCTGTAGCTCGGCTGAGCTCAATTAGGACTCTCGTGGCACTTGCAGTGGAGAATGACCTCGAAATACATCAATTGGACATTGGAACTGCCTACTTAAATGGAACACTAGAAGAGGAGATTTTCATGGAGTTACCGGATCTCTTCGAGGAAATTTTACTGGGGATGGCCGAGAAGGTAAAGCTGGATAAGATGAAAGCTGGCCAGGAACTCGCAAGAAAAATCACCAGAATGCTATCCGATGTCATGAAAGGTAATAAAGTATGTCTTTTAAAACGGTCGTTATACGGTTTACGTCAAGCAGGAAGGCAGTGGAATAAGCGAATAGATCAGGAACTTCAGAAATTGGAAATGAAACCTCTCGACTCCGACCCTTGTGTCTACATTGCCAAGCGCGGTAATGATATTATGCTGCTAGCCGTCTACGTGGATGATATGCTATTAGTATCGCAGAATCTACCGTGGATATCCGAACTGAAGAAGAAACTTCAAATTCAATTTGAATTGAAAGATCTGGGGGAAGTCCGTCAGTGCCTGGGAATGGAATTTGCGTTGAAAAATGGGAAAATTCACATCTCACAGAAGCAGTACACGAGTGAAATTTTGAGTCGTTTCGGAATGGAGAACGCAAAACCAGTCAGTACTCCCGTGGATCCCAGCATGAAATTGACAAAACCAAAATCTTGCTCGAAGGAAGAATTGAAGGACTATCCATTTCAGGAATTGATCGGCTCGTTGATGTATTTGGCAGTCGGAACTCGTCCTGACATAACGTTCGCCGTCAACTCGTTAAGCCAATACAACACGTGCTACAAGAAAGAGCACTGGGTGGCAGCTAAGAGGGTGCTGCGTTATTTGAAAGGAACTACAAACCATGGAATCACCTTCCAGAAAACGAAAATTGGCTTAGAAGGCTACGCTGATGCGGATTGGGCCAGTTGTACGAGTGACAGACGTTCGTACACTGGATACGTATTCATTCTCGGAGGAGCAGCGATCAGCTGGGAAGTAAAGAAGCAGCGTACTGTGGCATTGTCTAGCACAGAGTCCGAATATATGGCTTTAACGGAAGCAACAAAAGAGGCCATATATTTAAGAAGATTCCTGGAGGAAGTTGGAATCAAATCATGCGTACCTACAACGATTTGGAACGATAACCAGGGAGCGCAGAAGCTGGCACAAAATAATGTGTTTCACTCCCGAACGAAGCACATTGACATTCGTCACCATTTCATCAGAGGAGCGCTGAAAAGTGCGAGCATCAACGTAGACTACATGCCGACAGGAGAAATGGTAGCAGATGTGCTCACGAAGGGCTTGGCAGGGCCCAAACATTTGGAGCACGTGAGGAAGTTGGGCGTAGGTCCATAGTGTGAACGAGTTGCTGGGATGCTGCGCACACACGTTTGAGGGGAAGTGTTGGAAAAACCCCCGAATATTGTCCACCCGTGTGTACTGGCAAGCTAGCCGGGCTAGTAGCCCTGTTTGGGGCCTAGAGGACAGCGGAAAGCAAGACGCCCTCAGTTCCTTGTTGGAAGCCATTTGGTTTGTACGGAAATATTTGCTCGTCTCGTTGTATCAATAAAGTCTGATAGTTTGTGTTAAATATATCGGCTTATTTATTATTCTCTTCCCGCGTTTCACATATCCTCAACAAATATTTATTATTTTAGTTAAAAATTCATCTTTCAGAATCAAAATAAAATTACTGGGTTAAAAGTTAGTCTTTTGTTAGAAATTAATTTTTTTGTTTGAAGATTTAACATTTCAATTGAAAATTCATCTTTTTTTGAAAATGTAACTACTTGGTTGAAAAACAATTTTTTAACTAAAAATTCAACTGTTCCAGTAGAAAATTCAACTATTTTGCTGAAAATCCGTTTTTTTTGTTATGGTTGAAAATTCATCTTTTTTTATGAAATTTAACTATTGCAGTTGAAGATTCATCATTTAAGTTGAAAATTCATTCGTTTGGTTGTAAATTAATTTCTTCAACTGCAAATTTAACTGTTCCATTTTTGGTTGAAAATGGATTTTTTCTAGTTCAGAATTCAACAATTTGGATGACAATTTGCCTTCTTTAATTGAAAATTCAACTATTTCGTTGAAAATTTAAGTATTTTGTTAAAAAATCGATTTTTTTAGTAGAAAATTATCTTTTCTTTGAAATTTAATCTCCTTGTTTAAATTTTTTCCTTTTCGATTAAGAATTCAAGTACGCTAGCGGAATATTTCTTATTTTAGTTGAAAATTCATCTTTTAGGTTTAAAATAAAATTACTCGTTTAGAAGTTAGTCTTTTCTAAAAATTAATTTTTTGGTTGAAGATTAATCATTTTAATTAAAAATTCATTATTTTAGTTGCTTCAACTATTTCAGTTGAAGATTCATCATTTCACTTAAAAATTTATCAGTTAGGTTGAAAATGAATTATTTTAAATTAAAAATGTAACTATTCCACGTTCGGTTAAAAATTGATTTTCTTGTTAGTTTAAACTTGAATTATTTGGTTGAAAATTTGTCTTCTTTAATTGAAAATTCCACTATTTCGTTAAATATTAATGTATTTTGTTGAAAAATGGTATTTTTTGTTAGAAAATTATTATTTTTGAAAATTAATCTCATTGTTTAAAAAAACATTTTTTTTGTTGAAAATTCAACTATTCCAGTTGAAGATTCATAATTTTATTTGAAAATTTATCACTGGTTGAAAATTGAACTATTTTCGAGAAAATCCGTTTTTTTTTATTCTTGAGTGGAAAATTCAAGTATTTGTTTCAAAATTATTTTATTTTGCAATTTTTTGCCCTGTTGTATTAAAGGTTGTTTAGAATGATCATCATGAATGAAAATAAATTGCAAAATAAATGAATTTTGAAAAAATACATAAATTTTCGTCCAATTTTTACAAATTAATTTTGAACAAAAAAAGCGGATTTTCAAGAAAATAGTTGAATTTTCAACATAACTGGTGAATTTTCAACTAAAATGATGAATCTAAGACTAAAATAGTTTAATTTTCAACCAAAAAATTAATTTTCACTAGAAAAGATAAACTGCCAATCAAAACTTGAATAATTAAATTTAAATAAATAATGTTCAACCAAACGGATGAATTTTTAACTAAAACTACGGAATATTTGATTGCAATAAGTTGAATTTTCAGTTTGAAAAATTAGTTTACACAAAAAAAATAACTTAAAAAAAATACTTACATTTTCAAAAAAAAGTGATGAATTTGCAACTAAAATTGTAAATATTTAACTGGAATAGTCGAATTTTAAACCAGAAAATTGCATTTTCAACTAAAATGATGAATCTTTAATTAGAATAGTTGAATATTTGACTAAAATGATAAATGTTGAACTAATAAGATTAATTTCTACCAAATAATACGAACTTTTAAGTAAAAAATACTATTTTTCAATCAAAAATTGAGTAATTACATTTTTAGTCAAAAAATTAATGTTCAACAAAAGCGATGAATTTTTAAATAGTATCTCAATAGTTTAAAAATATTTCAAACGTTTCGAATATTCCGATGGATTTCAAAATATTTTATAAATATTTCAATATATTTCGAAGATTTCGAAATAGTTCTGAATGGTTCTGAATATTTGAAAATATTTTCGAAAATTTGAAAAGACTTCACAAACGTTCCAAAGTTTTTTTAAAGATTCCAATAGATTTGAGAATAATACTTCAAAGATTTTAAAATATTTTATAAATGTTTCAAAAGATCTCCAAATATTTCAAAGATTTCGAAACTGTTTTGAATATTTGAAAGATTTTGCGAATGTTTCGAATATTTCAACATATTTTAGAAGATTTAAGAAGCTTTCAGAAAAATTTCCATTATTTCAAAGATCTCAATAGTTTTAAAAATATTTCAAAGATTTCAAATATTCCGATAGATTTCAAAATATTTCATAAATATTTCTATATATTTCGAATATTTCAAAATAGTTTTGAAGATTTAAAAGATTTCAAAATATTTAAAAATGTTTTAGAAAATTTGAAAAGACTTGACGAACGTTCCAAAGTTTTTAAAGATTCCAATAGATTTGAAAATAATATCTCAAAGATATTCAAATATTTTATAAATGTTTGAAAAGATTTCAAAATATTTTAGAAGATTTCAGAAAATTTTCAATGATTTCAAAGATTTCGAAATAGTTTTGAATATTTCAAAAATGTTGCAAATGTTTCAAATATTTCAAAACATTTTAGAATATTTAAAAAGACTTTAGAAAATTTTCAATGATTTCAAAGATTTCCAAATATTTGAAAAGATTTCATAGATTCCAAAATATTTTATAAATGTTTCAAAAGATTTCAAAATAATTTGCAATTTTTTTAAAGATTTCAAAATATTTTGAAAGATTTTAAAAGATTTCAGTTCAATGATTTCAAAGATTTCAATAGTTCAAAAAATCTTCTAAGAAGATTTCGAAATAGTTCGATATTTCAACAAAATAGATTAAAATTTTCAATTAAAAACTAGCAATTTTAGCTAAATCGCATTTTTGATCAGGATTTCCCGGCTTTAAAAAATCAAATTTACTGAAAAAATGTAAGTTCTTACATTTTCCACAAGTTTTTAAATAACACGTTTAATGAATTAATTCATTTCGTTATTTCGGGCAAAAAATGTAACCAAAAGTAAGGTTTTTACAAAATAAGTAACTTTTTAGTAACCGCGGATCAAAAAAGTAACTAAATTACTAAAACTATTAAAACTATTCAAATTAATAATGAATGATTAATTATTGAAATAAAAATTAATTAATAGATTTCTAAATTATTATATTCAATGGAATTTTAGTCATAAAATATATTTTTTTATTTCACGTTTTCAAGGTTTAAGAAAAATTTAAGGAGAGTCAAAAAAGCTAATCTTAGTAAAAGTATTAAAAATAATAATTGTTGAAATAAAAGTTAATTGATATATAAATTTCTAAATTATTATATTCAATGGAATTTTACAAATTATAAAATATCTTTTTTTATTTTTTTTTTATTCCAGGTTTTCAAGGTTTAACAACAATTCAGGGAGAGTTAAAAAAAGCTAATCTTAATAAAACTATTAAAATGAATAATAAATGATTAATTAATTATTGAAATAAAAATTAAATAATAGATTTCTAAATTATTATATTCAATGGAATTTTACTCATAAGATATTTTTGTTTATTTCACGTTTTCAAGGTTTCAGAAAATTCGAGGAGAGTTAAGAAAAATAATCTTAATAAAAGTATTAAAATGATTAATAAATCAATAATTAATTATTTATTGAAATAAAAATTAATTTATAGATTTCTAAATAATGATATTCAACGGAATTTTACTCATTATAAAATGTTTTATTTTTTTTATTCCAGGTTTTCAAGGTTTTAAAAAAAATCAAGGAGAGTTAAAGAAGCTAATCTTAATAAAACTATTAGAATTATTATAAATTAATAATTAATAAGTTATTAAAATAAAAATTAATTTATAGATTTCTAAATTATTATATTCAATAGAATTTTACTCATTATAGAATATTTTATTTTATTTTTACTTTGATAAATTGGAATAGATAAATTGTCAGCTAAAAAAAATTAATTTTCGTAGAAAAAAAAAGGGTTTTCAACAAAATAGTTAAGTCTTCAATCAATATAATAAATTTGAAGAAAACTACTTTAGTTTTCGATCAAGTAGTTGAATTTTCAATTAAAAAGATTTTCAATTTCTACCAAAAAAATAAATTTACTGAAAAAGATGAATTTTCAACCAAAACTGGAAAAAAGGCGAATTTTTAATAAAAAAATTAATAGTAGAATCTTTGACTAAAAACGATTAATTGTCAACCTAACATGGAATGGTTGCATATTTAATTCAAAAAATCAATTTTCATACAAAAATAAGGGTTTTTAAAGAAAATAGTTTAATTTTTAGCCAATAAAATTATTTCTAGTTTTTTTTTTTAGATTCCAACGAAGTAGTTGAATTTTCCATAAGGAGAATAAATTTTCTAATAAACAAGAGATGAAATATTTAAAAAAAACAAATTTTCAATCAAATCTTTTGAAATTTTTGATCAAAACGAGGAATTTTCAACAAAGAAAATTAATTTTCTACCAAAAAAGACAAATTTTCAACAAAATACACCAATTTGCGAACGAATAATTTAATTTTCAAGTAAAAATGATTAATTTTCAGTAATAAAAATATTTCAACTAAATAACTGAATTTTGAACCAGAGATGAATTTTCAACCAAAATGATGAATTTGCAATTCTAGAAACCAAAGAATGAATATTTAATAAAGTAGGCAAACTCTGAACAAAACAAAAAAAAATTCTTCAAAACAGATGAATTTCCAACCCGAAATTATAAATTTCCTACCAAAGGACGAATTTTCTAATAAAAAAGACAAATTTTCAACAAATAAAGTCAAATTTTCAACAAAAAAGTTCATTTTTAACCAACAAATTTTTTATTTGCTCTAACCATTAATATTCAAATATAATTTCCATTGCAGTTTCGTAATTTACACCGTGATAAAATAAACAATCTTTTGTTAAAAAGGTAATCTTTTTTCGTTCAGCAGAGAAAAAGTTCGAAAAACTATTTTTTTCTTCAAACGAACAAAAATTCCAGAACCATGAGCAAAATTCAATTACTTTTCCAGGTAAAAACGAATTCAAGGACATTTCCAGGACACTAGACACCCTGATTAAAATTAATAATAAATTAATAAGTAATGAATTATGAAAAATTAACTAATATATAGATTTCTTAATTATTATATTCAATGAAATTGTATTCATTATAAAATATTTCATTTTACTTTTATATTTTATTCTATTTTTTTTATTTCAGGTTTTCAAGGTTTTCGAGGTTTGAAAACAATTCAAGGAAAATTAAAAAAGCTAATATTAACAAAACTATTACAATTATTAATAAATTAATAATTGATGAATTATTGAAATAAAAATTAATTTATAGATTTCTAAATTAGTATATTCAATAGAATTTTACTCATTATAAAATATCTTTTTTTTATTTCATGTTTTCAAGGTTTAAAAAAAGGCAAGGAGAGTTAAAGAAGCTAATCTTAGTGAAAGTATTGAAATTAATAATTAATTTTTGAAATAAAAATTAATTGATATATAAATTTCTAAATTATTATATTCAATGGAGTTTTAATCATTATAAAATATCTTATTTTACTTTTTTTATTCTAGGTTTTCAAGGTTTAAAAAAAAATCAAGGAGAGTTAAAAAAGCTAATATTAATAAAACTATTGAAATTAATAAAAAATGATTGATTAATTAATTATTGAAATAAAAATTAATTTATAGATTTCCAAATTATTATAGTCAATGGAATTATAAAATATTTTATTCTACTTTTTTTATTCCAGGTTCTCGAGGTTTGAAAACAATTCACGGAGACTTAAAAAAGCTAATATTGATAAAACTACTGAAATTATTAATACATTAACAATTAATGAATTATTGAAAAGAATTAATTAATATATAGATTTCTAAATTATTATATTCAATGGAATTTTACAAATGATAAAATATCTTATTTTACTTTTTTTTATTCCAGCTTTTCAAGGTTTAAAAAAAATTCAAGGAGAGTTAAAAAAGCTAATCTTAATAAAACTATTGAAATTAATAATAAATTAATTATTTATTAAAATAAGAATTAATAGATTTCTACATTATTATATTCAATGGAATTTTACTCATTACAAAATATTTTATTTTACTTTTATATTTTATTTTATCCCAGGTTTTCAGGGTTTAAAAACAATTCAAGGGGAGTTGAAAAAGCTAATCTTAATAGAACTATTAACATGAATAATAAATTAATAAGTAATGAATTATTGAAAAGAATTAACTAATTTATAGATTTCTTAATTATTATATTCAGTCAGGAGGGGGAAACGATTTGCAGGTGAGGAAAAGAATCGAAAGTGCGAGTAAAGTAATGGGCCAAGTATGGGGTATAGGAAAGAGAAGGTTCAAGGACGATTGGAGAATGAGGTTTTGGTTGTTTGATGCGTTGGTTTGGGCGGTGTTGTGTTATGGAGTGGAGGTTTGGGGATGGAAGGAACATAGGAAAGTGGAAAGCATACATGAGAGATTTCTGAGATGGGTAATGGGGGTCAGTTGGAGTTGTCCAGGATACATGATAAGGGAAGAACTAGGAAGGGAAAAAATGGTAACTAGACAAATTAAGAGAGCCTGGAGGTTTGAAGAGAAACTGAAAAGGGGGGAGGGGAGCAGGATAGCACAAGTATGCTTGGACGAAGTTCGGAACAAGGAGACGAGAGGAAATTTGGGAAACTCGAAATGGGAGGAAGAAAGGACAAAAATGAGGAATGTTTGTGATATGCAGGAAGGGGTTCTGGATTGGCAGAACATAGAATTAGAGCTATTAGTAAGACAAGGAGAAGAGAGATGGAGAAAGATTATGGATTCGAAGTACAATAGATGGTATATGATGGTCAAAGGGTTGACGGAACCAGAATATTTGCAAAAGATGAAAAAGGAAGACAAATGGAATAGGGTGGTACGGTTTAGAATGGGGGAAGGAGTGAGATCTTGTAGATATTGGATGGATGAAGAGGATAATTTGTGCAGAGTATGTGGATACGAGGTGGAGTCATGGGCACATGTGTTAGAGAGGTGTACAGGAGAGGAAGATGGACAGTTGAGTGTGGATGAGTGTGTGAGATGGATCTTGGATGGTAATGGACAGGGAGTGATGTGGATGAAAAAGCTGGAAGAAATAAGAGAAAGTAAGGGAACAGGGCAGAGCCAAACGGGTAATCCTCTGTGAAGGAAAGTCACTAGAAAAATGGTAAATTTTAAATCGTTGAAAATGCAATTGATGGTAAGAGAAAACGGAAGCCCTGGAAGGTCGCTCATACTTAGATTTGTAGAAAGTTAAGAATAATAGTATTAATATGACTGTTATCATGTAAGGCGAAGATTTAGAATATAAGCAGCGAATAAGTTAGACTAAGGATGAAATGTAAAGATATGTACAGGGAGCGGAGGCCCTCAAACCCGTAAAAGGGAGAGATTAAATATACATACATACATACATACATTTTACTTTTATATTTTATTCTACTTTTTTTTTATTTCAGGTTTTCAAGGTTTCAGAGGTTTGAAAACAATTCAAGGAGAATTAAAAAAACAAATATTGATAAAACTATCTAGATTATTAATAAATTAATAAATACTGAATTATTGAAAAAGAATTAATTAATATATAGATTTCTAAATTATTAGGTTCAATGAAATTTATTCATTATAAAATATTTTATTTTTTTTTATTCCAGGTATTCAAGGTTTAAAAAAATTCCAGTAGAGTAAAAAAGCTAATCTTAATAAAACTATTAGAATTATTAATAAATTAATAATTGATGAATTATTGAAATACAAATTAATTTATAGATTTCTAAATCACTATATTCAATGAAATTTTCCTCAATACAAAATATTTTATTTTAGTTTTATACTTTATTTTATTCCAGGTTTTTTCAAGGTTTGCAAACAATTCATGAGCGTTAATAAAGCTAATCTTAATAAAACTATTAAAATTAATAATAAATTAATAAGTAATGAATTATTGAAAAAAATAACTAATATATGTGTCGCTCAATGTAAAAGTGGCGTAAGTGGGACGACTGAAAAATCCCGAAAAATGAAATTCCCGACACCGCAAAATTCCCGAATAATAAAATATACTAATAATAAAATTGCCGAAAAATAAAAATCCCGAATTGGAAAATTCACGAATAATAAAATTCCCGAATAATAAAATTACCGAATTATAAAATTCCCAAATTATAAAATTACCGAATAATAAAATTCCCGAATAATAAAATTACCGAATTATAAGATTCCCAAATTGTAAAATTACCGAATAATAAAATTCCCGAATAATAAAATTACCGAATTATAAGATTCCCAAATTGTAAAATTACCGAATAATAAAATTCCCGAATAATGAAATTCCCGAATTATAAAATCCCCGGATTGGAAAATTCCCGAATAATAAAATTCCCGACAGTTTATAATATGACCGAATTGGAAAATTCCCGAATAATAAAATTCTCGACAGAAAATTGCCCAATTATAAAATATCCGAATTGTAAAATTCCCGAATACAAAACAATTAAAATTGTTTTATAAATATGATTTATCTAATAAAAATACAATAATATAATATTATTGTAAAGATTTATTTTTTATGTTTGCTGTATTTTTAATTGATAAAATATATTTATAAAACAATTTTAATTGTTTAAATTCGGGAATATTACCATTCGGGAATTCTCCAATTCGGATATTTTATAATTCGGCAATTTTCTGTCGAGAATTTTATTATTCGGAAATTTTCCAATTCGGTCATATTATAAAATGTTCGGGAATTTTATTATTCGGGAATTTTCCAATTCGGGGATTTTATAATTCGGGAATTTTATTATTTGGGAATTTTATTATTCGGTAATTTTACAACTCGGGAATTTTATAAATCGGTAATTTAATTATTCGGGATTTTTATTTTTCGGCAATTTTATTATTAGTAAATTTTATTATTCGGTAATTTTCGAATTCGGGAATTTTGCAGTGTCGGGAATTTTATTTTTCGGGATTTTTCAGTCGTCCCGCGTAAGTTCACATTTTTAAAAAACATATTTTTTTGCCGAATTGGACTAAATATGATCCAATTCGGCAAAAAAATATGTTTTTTAAAAATGTGGACTTACGCCACTTTTACATTGAGCGACACATATATATTTCTAATTTATAATAATCAATGAAATTTTATTTATTATAAAATATTTTATTTTACTGTTATATTTTATTCTACTTTTTTTATTCCAGGTTTTCAAGGTTTAAAAAAAATTCAAGGAGAGTAAAAAAAGCAAATCTTAATAAAACTATTAGAATTATTAATAAATTAATCATTGATGAATTATTGAAATAAAAATTAATTTACAGATTTCTACATTATTATATTCAATGAAATTTTATTGATTATAAAATATTTTATTTTTTTTATTCCAGGTTTTCAAGGTTTAAAAAATTTCCAGTAGAGTAAAAAAAGCTAATCTTAATAAAACTATTAGAATTATTAATAAATTAATAATTGATGAATTATTGAAATACAAATTAATTCATTTTAGTTTTATATTTTATTTTATTCCAGGTTTTGTCAAGGTTTGAAAACAATTCATGAGAGTTAATAAAGCTAATCTTAATAAAACTATTAAAATTAATAATAAATAATAAATAATGAATTATTGAAAAAAATTAACTAATATATGTGTCGCTCAATGTAAAAGTGGCGTAAGTCCACATTTTTAAAAAACATATTTTTTTTGCCAAATTGGACTTAATGTGGACTTACGCCACTTTTACATTGAGCGAAACATATATATTTCTAAATTATAATATTCAATGAAATTTTATTTATTAAAAAATATTTTATTTTACTGTTATATTTTATTCTACTTTTTTTATTCCAGGTTTTCAAGGTTTAAACAAAATTCAAGGAGAGTAAAAAAAGCTAATCTTAATAAAACTATTAGCATTATTAATAAATTAATCATTGATGAATTATTGAAATAAAAATTAATTTATAGATTTCTACATTATTATATTCAATGAAATTTTATTGATTATAAAATATTTTATTTTTTTATTCCAGGTTTTCAAGGTCGCTCGACACCTTGCAATATTGTCAAAAGTCCGAAGCCTGTCTCTGAATTGTACTGAATTTCTTTGAAAAAGTGAAAAATTTCCCCTTCCGGTAAATGTACAATCGAAAAATGAAACAAAGTAAATTATGCATAAAAGAAATATACCTTGTTGCGAATCCTGAGATGATCGTAAGGAATGAATTCGGGCCTTTCGTGCTCATGATGGTTCAAATAAGTGTTCACACCAGCTAATATGGTCACAGGGATGGCAACGAAAAGTGACAATTTCTCCCACAATTTTGCGGCTTTCTCTGAAAATCATTTTATAAATCGCAAGTTACATAACGCCTTCCCACGCTCCACTATATATCCATATTGAATCGATAATATCGAATTATCGGCCTCACTGATAATTATTTCATTAAAAGGAAATAGATTAAGAAAATTTATGAATATCAAATCTTTGTAGCTTGATGAGTGATTTTTTTTGCTAAATTTCATTCTATGAAGTGACAAATAACCTGTACAGATTTTGGAAAATATTCTTTTGAATGATAAAATTGACTCACCAGCATGTTGATACTGCTCTTTGGTGGGGAGAGGGGACGATGAATATCGTCGAACAGACTGTCGCACAATTCGCGAAGCCATTTTTACGTTTTTCTTCAATTTCTTAACTTATTCTCGAGGTTTTCAAAATCTGATGGAAAAAGATGTACGAGAAGAATTGTTACGTGATACTTTTTGTGACATGATCTAAGAATACAAGGTCTAGCCGCGCGCAACTAGAAAAAGTTAACCAATAGGAAGAATTCATCCACCGGCGGCCATATTGGAGAAATTAGCGCGCGAGAATGTAGTATATTTGAAAGGCCGTAAATATCATGAGAGAAGATTTCAAGTAAAAGATAAACTAATTGTACAATTTATAAATCAATGAAATTAGTTTGAAAATGATGTAATAGATAATATAAAATATTAAGAAATGCATAACTTATTATCCTTGTGAAGTAGAAGAAATATGAATAACATAACCTTTCAATCCACATGAAAGCCTGAAAAGAAAAAAAGAAGTTTGTTTTGGGTCTCAAAGCACAAATAAATGATTGAGAAATATCGATATCATCGTCTGTATTTTAATAATATCAGTTTTTATAATTCGTATATACATGCACGTAAATGCTAAAAAAAACCCTCAAACATACAAGTTCAGCAACGTATAATTTACAATGATATGAGCTCATGTTACGAATTCTACTGTTGTAATTTCATGAAGGATATTTCAAATATTTTGGAAGATTTCTTTAATTTTCCCTTATGAAAAAGTATCATAGGAAAATCATTGTGAGTCTACGACGATTTTCCTGTAATTTTTTCGCGATTATAGGAATAATTAAAAGAAAAATTATAGAAATAATTATCGAGAAAAGTATAGGAAAATAATTATAGACATGAATAATTTAAAAATATTAAAATAATTATCGCCAAAAATAGAAGAAAGTATAAATGAATAATGTAGTCCGAACAATTCACACAAAAGTGCATAAAGAATTGACATATTGAAAAAAGTTTTGTTTCAATATAATTAATTAATTTATACTTCTAAATTTTGCACTAATTATTTAAATATTTTCATATTATTCATTCGTGTAATTATTTACCTATAATTTTTCTTAAGATTTTTCCTATAATCATTCCTATAATTCTATTATTTTACTTCAAGATTCACTATATCAGTTGAAAATTCATCTTTTTGGTTTAAAATTTGAGGATTCATCATTCCACTTGGAAATTCATCACTTTGTTCCAAAGTGTAATTATGTTTTGTTAACTATTCCTTTTTTGGTTGAAGAATGATATTTTTTAATATGAAAATCATCTTTGTAAATACAAATTAATATTCCTGGTTAAAAATTCCATTATTTGAGTTGGACATCCATAATTTTAGTTGAAAATTCATCTTTTTGGTTTAAAATTTGAGGATTCATCATTCCACTTGAAAATTCATCACTTTGTTCCAAAGTGTAATTATGTGTTGTTAAATATTCCTTTTTTGGTTGAAGAATGATATTTTTTAATATTTTTAATATTAAATATTTTTAAAATATCCAATAATATTTGTGAAATTATTGAAATCTTTGTTAAATCATTACAATCTTTATACACTCATTTTGGATTATATGAAATCTTCCTGAAATCTATCGAAATCTCTGCGAAATATTCAACATACTTGTGAAACATTTAGTAATATTTGAGAAATGTATGGAATCTTAGGTAAATCATTTAAGTCATCATCGAAATCTGTGCTGAATATTTAAAATCTTTGCAAAATATTTGAAATCTTTTTGAAATCTTTGGGAAATTATTAAAACCTTTGTGAAATCTTAGCAATCTACTTGAAGTCTATACGAAAATTTTGAAATCTTCGTGAAACCTTTCTAAACCTTTGAAATTATAATACACATTTCTTTCTTGAATGTATATACAATTAACTCACCGTTTTTTGGGTTGATCTTTTTATTTCTGCACACTTTCTGCCACTCTTGAATATAATACTCCTCCTTCTGAAAGTGGAATAAACTGATGTCTGGGTTGTTTTTATCCGATTGATTGACACAACCGTCAACTGCACACATGCACACGGAAAAAAAAAATTCATTAAATTTTATAGAACTAGTCCTATAGTAGAGGATACGACGGGCAGTTTATTAAAAGTTAAAATCTTCTTGGTTTTACATTGCATCGAACTATTCTACAAAATTTAGTACAGAGTTCTCTAAAATGCGAAAAACGTAGAATAGTTCTAGAAAATCTAAAAGTCCAGCTAATATACAGTCTACATCGGAGAAGTCTCGAAACTATAGAGAACAGTTCTATAAAATCATGGCCGATTTTTAGCCTAAAAAAATCTTTTTTATTATCATTCTTATTATCATTATGCTTTAATATTTGTTCACATATTTAAGTACATAA
>CAKNXH010061574.1:92017-155852 GCA_932178445.1 Andricus quercusramuli
AAGTATGTCAGTTTCTTTTTACCATCTACATGTATTATTTATATAAAAATATTATTGTTATTTAACACGCTAAAAACTCTTGAAATTGAACCAAAATATGAAAATGTCACGTACACTCTAATTAATTGGACATACGCTCATTATAAAGAGGATAAAAAACTTTATTCCAAATTGCTATTGTTTTTTTCGCTTCAACTGTTATCTACTCCAAAAATGATGATCTAGGATATTCGTAACCATGCCACTGTTATAACGTTTATTCTCCTGATGAGGAAAGCAGAGTGTTTCCGAAACGTTGGGTTTCCTCTTTTAAATTTTAAATAAAAATGGTCCGATAGTGTTAACACAACATTGTTGTTTCTTTTTTCTCCTTACAATTTTTCATTTATTATTATTAATTGAAAATAATTATACTTTAACATGTTTAAATTGTACGTGGATGGTTTCTGGTATAGTCTAAGCATTGGGTTAAGAAATGAAATGAGTATTCAGTAAATAAGAAATATCATGTTAATTTACTGAAGTCTCATTTCCTTTTTTTAACCTATGGCTCAGAACGTGTTAAAAACGATCCACGTACCACTTGAACATGTTAAAATATCATTATTTTTGAATATAAATAATACATAAATAAGAAATTGAATTTTTTAACGTGTCAAATAAGCGCGCGAAAGGCAGCCAATTAGGTATTTTCACTTCAACCATCAGCGAACTTCACTTCGTTGAGTGCTGAGGGGGAAACAATGGATCAAATGCATGGGCCAACCTTTATTTTTGTAATATCTTCATCATGAATAATAAATATTACCATTTTATTATCTCATTGAATAGTTCTTAAAAAATAAAAACTATTTTTCAAATAAATTTATATAGAAAAAATGAGTTTTTACCAAGATATTAACAAAATAGGGCAAAAATGAAGCGAGTCCCATGCGTTTGATCCATTGTTTTCCCCTCAGCAGTTAACGAAGTGAAGTTAGCTGACTATGAAGTGAAAATACCTAATAGACCTCTCCAAGGTGTGACGTCAGACAATATGGCGATGACAGTGGAGGTCTCTTCATTGAAAATTAATCAATTTGGTTAAAAGAAATCTTTTTTGTTGAAAAATCATTTTTTGGTTGACAATTCATCTATGTGGTAGAATTTTTTTTTTTAGAAAATTATTCTTCCTTGAAAATTGATCTATTTTGGTGAAAAATTAATCTATTTTAGTTGAAAATTAATTTCCTTGCTTGAAAATTAAACTCTTTTGTTTCATTTTTTTTGTTGAATATTAATTCTTTTAACTGAAAGCTTAAGTCATTCAAAAGCTGTATTGCTTTTTTTAGTTGAAAATTTGTCTTTTCGGTGAAAAATTATTCTCCTTGTTTGAAAATTCATCAATTTTTGTTAAGAACTAATTTCTTTGGGTGAAAATTTGAATATTCAGTTAAAACTTTGTTTTTTATGTTAAACATTGATTAAATGGAAATTTAATTATTTCAATGTGGGTTGAAAATTTATGTTTTTTATTTCAAAAATCAACCATTTGGTTTGAAATTCATGTCTTTTCAATGAAATTTTGTCTCTGTTCATTGAAAATGAATCTTTTTGGTTAAGAATTCATTATTTGGTTGAAAAATAATTTTTTGGTTGTAAATTCATCTATGTGCTTGCAAATTCATTTACTTTTTGGAGAAAATTATTCTTCAGAAATTTATCTATTTTAGTCAGAAATTTGTATATTTTGGTTGAAAATTTAACTATTTTGTTGACATTTTTTTTGTATGAAATCTATTTTCATGACTATAAACCTAAGTATATACTAACATTTTTAGTTAAAAAATAAATGTTTTTATTTAGTTGAAAATTCCTCTTTTTGGTAGAAAATTATTCTTTTTCTTTTAAAATTTATCTTTTTAGTGGAAAATTTATTTTGTTGTTGTTTGAAATTCAACTATGAATTGATATCATACCAAGCTTCTAGAAGGAAATCGACTCATCATTACTCGCTGTGCGAGTAAGCTTAAACTTAAATGAAAATGATTATCTTTCGTAACGACCCTGCACCTTATGTGGCAATGAGGACCTCGTTGTGCGAGAGAAGTTTGGGGTTTATAAATAAAAGAAGATAAGGATAATGAAAGAGAGTCAAGAATACAGTCGGTAAATTTAACTAAACTAAACTGTGGCTTCTCGTAACGACCCGGCACCTTATTTGATTATAAGGACCTTGTTGTGCGATGAAACACAAAAATAATCATGAAATTATGTTTATTATTCTGAAATAGATCTTCAAAGGAAGATCTATAAAAATTCAACTCATCGCATAAGTAAGCAATCATATATTCAGTGAACCCACACTTCATTGATTTCTATAAAAAAAGAAATTTAAATTTTCACAGGTGCTTCACTTATAAAAATGAGTCTTACGCAATTCTGGTTTATTTCGTTTAGTCGTAAAATGGTTACAATACAAATAGTGTAGATATAATTCAAAAGTGGAAGAAAAATTTTGTTTTCATAAAGGGTACTTACTCATCTTTTTCCATTCAATCGTACAAACTATGAAAAATTAAACTCGTGAGGCAATCGTAGTGTAGAAATTGATTTACATCGACGATACGGTCAAGGCGCAGGCTTTTTATTAAAGGATACAGAATCTAAATGAACCTACGAAGTATATTTAATACTATTATTTTTGTTTGCCTTGTTTTTGCGTAAAAATAAGAAAATGAAAAATCCGAAAAGAAATGTCGAATCAAGCGGAATCAAATATAAAAGCTAGGAATGGAAGTGGAAATTGGTGATGTTTCTAGAGAATTTACATTATTATTATTAACCAATAAGTGTTTTATACCTGGATGTGATTTCAGGCAGGATAGAGATCTGAACACAAATTTTGGTAGGCCTTCATTTAGCTGAAAGTTTAAATTCCTTAAAAATGATTTTCCCGAAAAACTACTATGATGCTTCTGTCGAAAAATACCGCGACCGGTATTAAGATCAAAAACTCATTTATAAAAAAAGCTGTCTAAATAAAAAAATTCTTCTTGAAATGCGCTAATGAATTACTGAAGAATTATATTTTCATCTCATTTCATGCAATATCCTCATTCCAAGGACTTAAAATTACAAAATATTTAATTTTTAGGACTGGGAACATTTTCAGAAGGAAAAACTTGAGGTTTATGTGCTTAGGAGTAATATTTTTCAAGCTTCTGAATGAAGACTGTTCAATTTTTGATGGGTTTCAGTTTAAAAGAAATAAAAATTAGAATTGTCTCTCATTTTTAGATTTTCCGCTTTTTGGGACTTCGAATTCTACTTGATATAATTTATACAACTACTGCTTTGAATTCGCTACGATTTTAAATGATTCTCATTACATATTATAACTTCTGTAATAAATCATTTTCTTTCATACTTGAGATGGCTACAGTCCAGAATCCTAAATCGTTTATGATTTAACAATATTTTCTGAAGGCCCTGTTCAAGTTTACCGAAATTAGGTGACATTTTTATTGTGCGATAAAGAGAATTTAGATTACAGAAGACCTCAACTTTGATAAATTGACTATGTGTGAGCACCAGAATATTCCTCTGTTAGACTTTTAACCAATTTCTTCATCTATACATTGTACAGTTTTTTCTCTATTTGGAAGGAATGAGGGTCGTTTATAATCTGCTTTTCACTGTAGCAATCATCCTTGATTCTATCGGTGAGTATAGTAAAGAAAATTCCTTGTAAAATGTACATCCGTATGCCGTAAATAATAAAATATTAAAATATTTCCAAGCTTTCTACAAATAAAAGTTTGTCTGGCGAAATAATTTGAACCGAGAAATTATAAAAGCTTGGCTTGATAACTTGTTTAATAATTTGAAAATTGTGCTCAAACAAATATACCACTCTTCTGTTAAAAATCGATTCTAGATGCTTATGATAAATTTCTACAAGAACTTTCTTTCTAGAGATATACTGATGAAACTTTTTACAAGCAAAGGCAATATCTAATGATTCCTTCTCAATTAGACAATATCTTCGTTCCGTTTCTGAGAGAGCTTTACTTTCATATTGTGACAGGTTAATTTTCTTGTCGCGAAAATCCTTTGATCCGTTGGGATTTTAGCTAATTCGGTTGCCTTGCTCATGTTAATACATTTTGCCAAATTCAAACAGTCTTATCTTGATATTTAATTTTTTCAATTTGCAGCTCGAATTCCACTAATAATCTGATCTTTTATGAGACTATCAGTGAATGATTTGAAGAGAAGCGAGCATCTAATAAACATAACGGATAATTTCAGACATTTGTTCTTTTCGTGAGACATCTGGTGTACAGTAAAATAGAATAGAAAAATACTTGGCTTGAACAATGTTATCTGTCCTCACTTTTGAAACTTTCTCCCTCCACTTAATCTTGAACTCAACAGTTTTATTGATTTAAATCTGTTTCTTCCCGAACGGCCTGCGCTTGCCCTACCTTCGTTACGACATTGTCTAATAAAGATCTGACCACGACCCTAATTGAAATAGGGACAAGTGGATTGATCTCTAAATAGTGAGTTCATAAAGTACCAGTGTACATAAAAAATTGAATCATCTCTTTCTTGTTGCAGAGTTAAGTTTAGAATCCGAACGCTCACCCAACGCTGCTCCTCGTGGCAGACCTTCATCTTCTGAAAGGCATTCACCTCAGAGGTCGCTGGTTCCTGCCGAGGCTTCTCTTCGTGTCAGGTCCAGGTCTCCACCTACCCCCGCCGATCATCCGCTTTCTGTCAGGTCTTCGTCCAGAGCTCCTTCTATAAGGCTTCCTTCTTATGACGGATTAGAATGTGGACTTGAACAACTCACATTTATTCGACTTGTTCCTCGCGCAAACTTTAGTCGGATATTCGAACTTCGAAGATACACTTTCCCTGCCAATAAACCAATTGAAATATACACAGGAAAGAATACGTATGAGCCTCTGCCAACCACAGAACAAATTGTATTATCATCATTTGATGGTGACGTCTTTGCAATATTGGAGAGTTACGATGTTCTTGGTGGAATTTATACATATGAAGCTCGCTCTAAAAGACGAGCGAAAATAAACATGGAAAGCGGCGAGGTTACTGCATTGACCCGAGAAGAAATCGATGAAGTTCCAGTAGGTGCCCGCCGGAAAATTACGTGGAATTTTATAGTAGGACGTGGAAACTAAATCCTCGTGTAAACAATCATCTACCCCAGTGGGCAAAAAAATTAAGAATGTCCTAGAGACGTCTTTGGGATATCCTTGAGAGTTTTTTTGGAACATGTCTCTTGGACATTCTACGGATGCTTTTAAGACGTCTAATGTCAGCACGGAAGATGTCCTGAGAACATCCTATGTCTTTAAGACATCTTTAGGACATTCGACATCTTAGAGACGTTGATTGAACTGACATTGGACGTCCTAGGAACGTCCCAAGGCCGTTCTTGGGATGTTCATGGTTTCGTGCCCACTGGGACACCATTAGTTTTAAGAAAATGTAAAATAAATATATATTGTTTCTGATCCAAAGACGGTTTGAAATCGTACATGTAATTGAGTAATTGGATTAAGAAGTCAAGGTACTGTGGTACTCAAGGCTTTGATCTTCCGGCAATGCCCCAACCAGTCTTTTTCGGAAAGAGATTTATGGTTGAAAATGCATATTTTTTAGTTCACATTTCAACTATTTGGTGACGAATTTAACTAATTAATTAGTTTTTTTTGTTTTTTAAAAATTAATTTTTCAAAATGAAAATGTATGCATGCCATTTCTGTTTAGAAATGTAACTTTCTAGTAGTGATGCATTCGAGACGATTTCGAGACAATTCGATATTTTCTTGAAACATGTTCAGGTGATCTCAAAACTTCATGGAGATCAAAAATCTCAAATAAAATATTCGAGATCTCGAGTCGAGAATCTCGGAACTTTTTGTTTGAGATTCTCGATCTCGATCGATCCAAAATCTACATTTTTCTCGAAAACGTCTCGAATGCATCACTGCCTTCTAGGTTCTAATTAGTTTCTTGTTTTTAATTAGTCTTAGTTTTTCTTCTCCTGAAATTTGATCTTTTTAGATGAAACTTTAACTGTTTAGTTGAAAGTTTGCGTCATTCATTAGAAATCCGTTTTTATTGGTAGAGAATCATTGAGACATAAAATCATGTTGAAAAGTAACAAATTATTTTCTTATATTTTTCAAATTTTGTTCTCTGTAATATGTGAGAAACAATAAATAATTACATTATTTATTATTCCTTGATAGCTTAATAGATTGTTTGCCTAAATTAGGTCTAAAAGTTTGCTTTTGACGTTTTTTTTCACAATAGGTATACGTGATGAAAATGTGTTTGGTAAGGCCGAAGGAACTTTAACAAAAGATAATTCATGATCACTAAATTCTAGTGGTCGATGGTTTAACCTTTAATTTTAAAAGTTCTATGCAAATATGTGGGGAAAATTCATATTTTTTGTTGAAAATTCAACCACTTCTTCAAATTTTGAACTCATTTGTCAAAATTTTTTTTTTGAAGATTCAACATTTCAGTTAAAAATTCATCTCTTTGGCTGAAAAATGTAAGATGAAAAATGAAGATTCATCACTTTAGTCAAAAATGCATATCTTTCGTTGAAAACTTAAATATAAGGTTAATAATCCGTTTTTGTTGAGAATTAATTTTTTTTTTAGCGGAAAATGTAACTATTCGAGTTTTGTTTTTAAAAGTGATATTTTCATTTGAAAAATGATCATTTCTAATTAAAAACTGAACTATTTGGTTGAAAATTCACGTTTCATCTTTCTGGTTGAAAATTCACCTAATTAGTTGAATGTTGTTTATTCTTCATAAATTCTCTTGCTTCATTGCTCAAAACAATTTTTATAAATAAAACCCCTGATTAACCAGAATTGATTATTCAAAATGTTTTTGGTAATCTTTGACACAAGATGAAATTGTTTGCTTTGGTAACATTTTCTCGTAACACGAGCCGTTTTACGGCCTTTTTTAGGCAATATATTTTTATAAATCCACGCTCCCTTGAATAATTTCAATTTTCGTTCGAAAACTAAAAAAATGTATAACCGTAAAAAGTTTTAAAAATCGCATATTAATATAATATCAATACTTATATACAAATATTGGATATTAGAGAGCCAATTAGGTTGCATAAATATCAAAATTAAGGCTTTTTGTCATTTTTCCATTGAAATAACAGATTAGTTAAATTTTATTTAGAAAATAGTCCTCTTAACGCGAGAAGTTTTGGAAAAATTTAGGAATTTACCGAATTTTCTACTTCAACTTTAACGAAGACAGTATTTATCTTCTAGCCTCGAAGCTGACTCTAATGAAATGTAAATATCTTAATAGAATAAGCTTTCGACGCCTGTGATCCACGAGATAACAAATATCGGACATCTAACATAAATTATAACGAAGCAATAAAATAATTACTAGTTACACTGCTCTTCAATATATTATCCAGTTTTTCCTCTTCTATGAAAGAATGAAGGTCGTTCATACTCTCGTTCTTACTTTGACAATCATTCTTAACTCTATTGGTAAATATAGTTTAATATAGCATAACTAATAGTATAACTTTCTTACTAGAAATATACTAATATACATAGGAGCAAAATTGCTCCTGTGAACCATTTTCAAAAGCATCTACATCTCAAGTCAAAGTTAATAACATCGTGATATCTTAAAACCGGATATTAAAATTAAAATTTCTCTTAATTCACGAAAAGTCTTTTATGTACCGCGACCTGTCGCTGGTCCTGTTCCCATTTTTTTCGCGGGGCTCTATGAAATCAATAAAACATTCCTCTACACTTACTTGCCTGTTTTCATCTACGCGAACGTATCATCTAGTTTCAGACATTTTTTCTTTTCGTGATACGTTCGGTGTACTGTCAAAGAGAAAAGAAAAATACACAAGAACTCCAATATAAGGCCAGTTTCGGGGGTTGCCTCGCAGTGACCTAGGCCCTACATTATTCGTTAAATGAATGGTGCGGGGTGGCCTCGCATTGTTGAGACTGCTTGTGCGCTGAGAAACTGCATGGGCCAGCAGTTCTAGGAGGAACTAAATCAGAGGGTCCTTTATTGGAGTTCTTGTGTATTTAGCTTATTTCAATTGTTTTCCCACCTGGCTTGCGGCCACTTGGACTTTGATCTGCCCTCGTTACGGCACTGTCAACCGAGGATCTGATGATCACAACTCTAATTGAAATAGGTTCAAGCGGATCGATTCCTAAATGGGGGCTCCATTATATACCTGTGCACTAAAAATAAAATTGAAAACTACCTTTCTTGTTCCAGAGTTTAGTTCACAGTTCGATTGCTTGCCAAACGGCGCCCCTGTTCCTGGTGCTCTTCCTTGTGCACCTTCTCATTCGCCTGACAGAAATAATTCACCTGAGGGGTCACTTCCTTCTGCCGATTCTTCTCTTCGCGTTGGGACCAGGTCTCCTTCTGCTGAGGCGCCTCTCCGTGCCAGGTCCAGATCTCCTTCTGCCAGGTTTCTGGCTCGTTCTGTAAGGCTTCCTTCTTCTGACGGATTCGGATGTGGACTTGAACAACTTGGATTTATTCGGCTTATTCCCAAGGCAAATCCGCAACGGATATTCGAACTTCGAAGGTACACTTTTCCTGCCTATGGTGCAATTGAAATGAGATTGGCCAATCATCACTATGGCCCTGTGCCAACCGGAGAACAAATTGTATTATCAACATTCAATGACGACGTCTTTGCAATATTGGAGAGTTATGATGTTCTTGCTGGATTTCATACATATGAAGGTGGCACTAAAAGATGGGCAAAAATAAATATAAAAAGCGGCAAGGTTTCGGCATTGACCAAAAATGAAATCGAAGAAGTTCCAGTAGGTCCTCGACGCAAAATCATGTAGAGTTTTATAGTACAGCATCTAAACTAAACCCTCGTGTAAGCAATCTTGAATGTAACTGGTAATTATATTAAAAATTCAAAGTACTATGGTACTCAAGGTTTCAATCTTGAATTCAACTTTATTTAACTCTGACCTATCCGGAATCTGTGCGGTTATCTGGATGAATAATAAAAATATTTTGCTTACTCAGTAATATTTTTATTTTCACAAATAAATAATAAAAAATAAGTTACAAATATTATATAGACGCTACTAAGTTTAAGAAAATGGAGAATATGTAGATTATGCGCTGAAAACTGATTTTTATGCGAAATTATGTGACGAAGAATCGAATTATGCGTTGTAAAAATAATAAAATGTGAATGTCCGACTCCAGAAAATAGCAAAATAATATTAAAAATGAGAAGGATATAAGTACATTTTAGTGTGGTATTTTTTCGTAGTGCCATTTTTAGTGTAGTAAAAATGCAGAAATTATTCGAATCATTTGAGCTGAGCAAAAAAAGTTGTGGTTTGGCCCGCGAAAGAAAACACAATATGTTTAACTTTAATGTAATTTTAATTATATAATATAATATATATTATATGATATTTTAATTTAATTTTCTTCGGTTTTGAATTTAAAATTTAGTGTTGAAGATCAATGAAAAATAAAAAATTGGAAAAAATTCGCTGTGTACCATACAATTTTTTGAAAACGTAAAAAAGCGCGTTTTTCAATGTAGTAAATTGAACATTTTTAAGTAAAAGTTGTTTTAGCTTAGAAACTTTATATAACTGAGTTCTGAGTTATACTTAATTTTTAGTCATTATTCAATTATGCGCTTCGCATAAACCGAGGTTCTTATTTCTTACTATCATAAAGCAACAACACGTTATTGCATTTCCACTGTATTGGGGATCATTGAGATGTAAGTACTTGGGTTCAACAATTGTAAACCGAAATTTCTTACTAAATTTTTATCACATGAACATTTTCACAAAGTACATAGTTATTATTTTTCTACATACATTCCACTACAATTAAGGCACGTTTGCCTCTTTCAGTGGTCCAAACAAATGGTAGTTACAGGGTGAGCACATAACTTTTGCATAAGCAGTTTTGTTACAGTAACGTAGACTTAATACTTGAACGAACTTTTCATTCTGAAGGCGAAAGATCGTGTCGTTAGATTTTTCGGGTTAACAATATTTATTAGAATGAAAAACTATTTTTGAAAATATACATCTGTAGAATGTAAAAACCTGACTATCAGGTTGCTAAGGTATTTTGAAGCTTGACTCTAGCACGCCCCATCCAACCAAAACAACGTCACCACTGCTATAAAAAGATGTAACTTCATTTCTCGTAAAAAGAAAATCGCAGAAGGCTAAAACGCTGAGAGATTCAGCCGATTCTGTTACTATACTTTGGGAAAAATTTGCTTGTAATGTTTTGTTGGCCATTTGATCGTAGACACCCTTTGGTCCATTTACATATTCTTTTAAGTAGTATATTGCATTTTCGAATGAAAAGGTTGATGTTGACCAAGGTGGACCGCTGTACCTTGCAGATTTAACACAATACTTCAAGGCGTGGAGATTAAATGTCATGTACTTTTTGTCATGAATTTTTCAGTTATACTGCTTTGGAGTAGTGTAAACATCAGGCCTGCCCAAGTCGGGGAAAACTGCTCATTCACATGTTCGAGTTCCACCACCACTTCCCTCTTCTTAGGTCCAGAGGCTTGGGGGTGGATGCTCTCGTGAAGTTGAATGAGTAGAGGTCGGTGGTGATGTTAAATTCTCATCTAGCAAATAAGCAGTTTTCCCCTACTTGGACATGCCTGGTGTACATGCTTGTTACAAATAGAGCAAAATGTTTCAAAGCATATTCGTCAAGGATTCCTGTCAAACATGGAATCGCGAGAAATAGCAAAAAACTGCGCCATTCTGACGCTTTCCACTTGCATTTCTCCGATGTCAGTGGCCTGATATGTCTGTGAATTTCTTGAGGTGGTGCCATTTGCATTAAGCTTCTTCGATAACTTCATCTTCTGCTTCTTCAGTTTCACTCTGTTTATGTTCTTCTCCAGGTTGTCCATTTTTGTCGCCTTCCTTCTGTTCATGTACTTCTTCTTCATTAACGTTTACAACTGTTACTTCTCTTTCTTCTTTCTCTTTCGAATACGACTCTTTTTCTTTTATAATAGCTTCCATGTTCCTTAAGTGTTGCTCCTGACACCTGTCAGAAAGCTCCGTTTCTTCCATTAGAATGCGAATGCAACCATTTTAATGTTCACCGCAGGCGAGGCACCAAGAACGCCTATAAAGGCCATTGAATTGCACTCGATTTTGTATAATACGACGGGCGACAGTATCAACGCTGCATACGAAAGATCTCAAAACGAAACGAACACTTTTTCCGTGATTGTCCAAAGTGAAACCGTTTCCCAGGTCATTAACTTTTTGTCCGAAAGATCTCATGTATATATTCATTAGGTCAGGATTTGGTTCCTTTTTTCTAATCCATGAGCCTGCCAATAATGGATGCCGAAACCACAATTTCGGAGGCAGTTCTTTGAGCGTTAGCGATTTCGACCGAAATCCCTTTTTCGAGTTATTATTTACGGGTGCTCCATCCGTGGTAAATGTAATGGTTGGGATTATGCAGTGTTTCTTCGTTTTTGCTACTGTTTTCTTATAAAGTATACCATCATAATCATCCTGCATAATTCCGTCAGAACGGGCTTCTGGGTTTATGTTCTTTAAAATATTGAATGAACCTTCCTTTACAGCAGACACTATTAACAAGCTATCGAATGCTTCTCAACTTTTTGTTTTATTGTGGGCTTCTCTAATTCTTTGCAACAGATTGCACAGTAGAAATGATACGTAATGACATTGTTAGAGGCATCAAATATTTTAGATAAATGGTAATCGCTAATATCCCATGCAGCAAATAATGGACGGGAAAACAGTTTAGTTGCCTCAATTAGAGCACGTCGACCTTCGTAAATCAGGCTGAACCGCGTGCTCATTCCTAAAATTAAAACAATTACTTCCCACACTCTTGATTCGGATTCTGCGAACATGGTCATATATCCGTCAGTCAGTATATTATATTTTAACTGTTTTATAATAAAGTCAACGTAATCCTTCATATCAGATACATTGTCCGTGGCATTGTTCTGCTGGCGGCTCTGCTCTTGGAACACATAAGACTTTATTGCATTCAATTCACTAACAGCTCGCGAAGATTAGGCTGGAGTCTCCTTATTACAGGTGTCACTTTTAGTCCCATCATCATCAGTATCCGAAGAGTCAGGAGGTTTTTTACTTCCGGAATTAGATAATCCTTGAAGAAATATTGTTTTTCTTAGTATTTTAGATTTGGAAAACTGACATTCCGAAGCGTCGCGACTAACTTTCAATATTTCACTTGCAATCAAAGGTGTTTACAAATATTAGTAGTGCAATTATGTTAATAATGACTATTAGATGGATTTTTACTATTTTAATAATTGAATCATACATAAATACTGGAAACACTTGACAATCAAGATGGGATGCTGTAAAAAATAATAAGCAATCCAAGAAAGGCGTGAATTCATTAAACAATAAATCTATATTTTCTCGTTACTTTATTTGTAAAAATAATTATTTTCTATCGAATGGCACAATATTTAACCTCGTGTACACAATTCAAGACTGAAGTTGAGGGCGCTGAAACAAATTTCTGTTAGAAAAGTAGGATAAGGAAATATTTAAGATATTTGAAGATCAGGGATTGAAAAGTAAAAACTGAAATTCATGAAAGGTACAACGAGAACCTTCGGAATTTGTAACAATATAAGTGTAAGGACCAGATGGGGGTGCTCTAGATTCCGGAATGAATTATCCCGAGCCTTATCCGGTTGTGTATCCGTTTCGATTGGATCATATTTTTCAAGTTTCTACTGATAAAAGAAAGGCATCTTATCAGCATCATGCGGGCTAAACCATTTTTGAGGCTGGAGGAATTTTTCGTTTCCCTAGAAATGTCATTTTTTAATGTTTCCCGTCAACGATAAAAAATATCGCAAAAGAACTAGAAATACTTTTCATAGAACTTTTTTAGAAGTGCAAAGTTTTACCTTAACATTTCTTCGTATCTCTCATTGATTCCAAGACAAAGTAGGAAATTCGATTGTAAGAAAAAGTCATTCTTCTGGCTACTATCAGGTCAACAGTCCCTACTAAAAAAAGTCAGAAATCGTCAGAAAAAAGTCAGGTCTTTGGACCATTTTCTGAAAAATGTACAGTCACAAAAATTCCTGAAGCAGATCCTTCAGCAATGTGAAAATTTTGAATATAACGAAAAATCTAGCAGCGGTACAAGTATAATGATAAAGAAGGAAATTGCTTCTAGAGAAGAAGAAGAAAACAATAAATTGATTAACGAGGGAAAAAAGTTGAGAAGGGAATTTGCAAAGAGCGATTTCAATTAAAGACGGAAAATGATCATCAATATCCATCTAAGGTATACAGAAATTATGTATCTTCTTTAATTTTTTTAATTTTATTAGATTTTTTAAATGTATCTCGTGTGAATCCCTGTTCTAAACGACATATTTGGAAAAATTTTAATTCATGTTTTAAAAATCTACAGACCAACAATAACTCTTGTATTCATGTAAAGGCAATACACCGTTCTACAGAATTTAAAGCAGATAGTTTACCTTTTCAGATCTTTCTTTTACCTCATATCTCTAATTCTTTTGGATTATTTCGTTACTTGTGATTTAATCTTTATTTTCTCATTTCTACAGTTTTCATATCGAGCCAAAAGTGTAGTCATATTATGAAATTTACTAAGTTTATGGAAACATCTTACAATTGTTACTGTATTTTTTGAATTGCAGAAGCAAAATGAGTCAATAAATCTTGTTCCGGAATATATCGAAATAGAAAGACAAAACCAGCTGAAACGCCAAAGATTAATGGAAGAAGCATGACCCAATTGAGAAGAAAATTTACCCCCAAGCTGAAAAATCAAATTTTGCTGCTTTAGAAAGTGAAGGCAATGATTCGCACAAAACCAATTCCCCAACACGAAAAGAAAATAAGAAAATAGTACTTGCAGGCCAAGCAGCAGAATTAGAAGATCGAATTTTAAACAGGGGATCTTCACTAAAACCATTATAAAAACAAGGTATATCTTCCGAAGTGATGTAAAAAAATTGTTTAATCAAAATCAGACGAGACAAATCATATAGTATTTTGTTTAATTCTCAGTTTATCCGGTACTTATTTCTTTTATTTTTAATTTGAACCTTCTTTTGGTTTATTCCTTTGACTAAAAATCTTCTCATTTCTACTATGCTGATTCACGACTCGAAATCTAGTCAGATTAAGATTAATTTCTTCCCTGTGTATGAAATCTTTTTTCTATAATTGCAGCTACTCGATATCTTAAATAAAGAAAAGAAGCAAGTAGGAGTGGAAAAGGAAAAAAAGGGAAAATAGGTAATAAAAATGATGAAGTTAACGTTGCAAAATATCGATTTATAAATTAATTTCAACCAAAATTGAATCATTCACTTATTTCAACAGAATGAGAAATCCAAAGAGGACAAGCATGAAGAAGAAAATGAGAAAGTAGCCGAGGTAGTCATATCTGAAAAGACTGAAGAATTCGAAGAAGATAACACCAATGATATAAATTCAGAAAGACAGAATAATAAGGTAACCTTCTTCCAAAATACAAATGAATTAATTCATTTGGAGGGATCATAGTCTGTTCCCTTTTTTAGTTATAACTCTTTTCCCCTCTCACACTTCAAGAATCTTGTAACATACGCAAACTCGAGAATTGTGATTCTTTTTCGACTTTAGAATTATTAATTCATTTTCACAGGATGAAAAAATCGAAAGAAGCCAAAGATGAAATTGGAATGATCAAGGATTTCATACAAGAAGAAAGAGAGATCTCGGAATTTTTTGAAGGATGCGAATCACAAACTGGCTTGAAAGTTTGTTTTTTGGTTGGTTCAAAATTAATTTCTTTAACGTAATGTATTTTGTTGAAATTAACTTTTTTTCTTAATTAAGATTTTTGCTCAAAAATTCAGACTTTTGTTTGAAAACCGAATTATTTGGTTGAAAATTCAACTATTTGGTTGAAAATGTATGCATGTTGTTAAAAATTTTGTTTTATTCAGTAGAAAAGTAATTGAAAAGTCAACTGCTATGATAAAAATTCGCCTGTTTGATTCAGAATTCAACTATTTTGATGGAAATTCATCTTTTTCGGCAAATTTCAACTATTATTGATTCCAAATTAAAATATTTTTTGACTAAAGTATAAAGTAATCAATTTCTCATTGAGAATTCATCTCTTTCGGTATAACAAGTTTGAAATTACATTAGATTTGGGATGTTTCTTCAACATTAATTAGGTCATGTTTTCCAAATGTTGTGTGATATTACTTGAAATTTTTGGAATCTAAAAAATTAATTATAACCTAAAGCACACGGAAAATTATATTAAATACATGAAATCTGAACATACAATATATCGCGGCCAACATCGATGATCAATCTTTTGTTGTTTCTGTCCTTGACTCCAGTGAGAAACAAGAAAATGATGAAAGGAGTTGTTTCGGGTTTCAATGGTGTGCAAAACTACAAATTTTGCAGACTTTTCGTGAACATTGTACTTCACTTCTTCAGGGCCAATCAGGTGATTGTCCAAAGCGGTCTATCGTGGGGATTGGTCAAACTTGATTGGAAAGTCAAGTCTTTTTTGAAAAAGCCAGGAGGAAGGAAAGCCAAATAAATCCTGAAAACAAAACAAGAATCCACCGAGAAAATTTAAGCAACCACCACAAAATGCTCCTATTGCAATTCCCAAGAACAAAAAAAATTTTGTTTCTCTAGACAAAAATAAAAAAGAGGAAAGAAAAATGAGAAGGCACCAACCAAATCTCTGTGCCCACCTGCTCTAATTTTTCTAACCTTGATAAGGTTGCTGTATGAGCACCGAAATGTTGGTAAATATTATAAATGCTTTCATGTTGTGATTTGATAATAACAAAAATGACTTCTCATTTTTCTTTCCTCTTCTTCATTTTTGTCCAAAGAAACACATTTTTTTTGTTCTTAGGAATTGCAATAGGAGCATTTTGTGGTGGTTATCCAAATTTGATGGTCGGATTCTTGTTTTGTTTTCAGGAATTCTATACATTAACTTGAGTATTGGACGTTAAATAGGATTTTAAATTTGATTTAAATCTAATTTAGAATTCATAAATTTTCATTTTGATATTACTAGGGTGTTTTAAGATTTCGATTGCTTCTCTGTTTCCTTGGAAAAATATTGTACGTTTTTGGGATGATGCTCAGCTAGTGCTGATTGCGTAAACCTTTTATAATTTTTCTCCGGAACTATTTTTGTAAGAGAATGAGAAGAAACTTTTCTTATTTGCCACCAAAAAATAATATCTGGGGCATTGCATTTTTATTATAGCTTTTAGTTGCAAGCTACTTGTAACATTTCAAGCCGACCTCCAATCAACAATATTAACTTTTACATATACATTTTGCTTTAATGGAATGTGGTATGTCGAGGATTTTGACTGAGACGCTCAACTCTGAAATTGCTTGTGATTAAGCGGTGTTTACCTACTGGAATTTCATCGACTTCTTTTCGGGTCAATCGGGTAACCGCACGGCTTTCCATATTTATTTTCATCCTTAATCGATAGCGGTCACCATATAATCCAGAAAGATTATCACTAGTCTCCAATATTGCAAAGACGTCGCCATCGAATGTTGACAATACAATTTGTTCTTGAGTTGGAATGGGTATATATTCATTATATCCTACGCGTAATTCAACTGAAGGGTTAGCAGGAAAAGTGTATTTCCGAAGTTCGAATTGCCGGTGCGGATTCATTTTTGAACTAAGCCGAATAAATTGAAGTTGGTCAAGTCCATATTCCTTTCCATCAGAAGATAGAATCTTGGTAGGTGGAACCATGAACCTGGGAGGAGGAGACCTGGATCTAGCACGAACAGGAGGTCCGACAGGAAGAAGACGCCTCTCAGGTGCATGATGTCTATCAGAAGAAAAAGAAGGTCTGCCACGTGCAAGGCCATGGATAAGGTCACAATTAGGCAAACACTCAGACTGTGAACCTAACTCTGCAAGAATAAACATAGGATCATATTTATTTACTTCACTCTCATGTTCCTTCATGAGTTGGCTCACCGCTCTCCCGGTTTCTCCAATATAGTCTTTTCCACAAGAACAAGAAATTTTTTGTACAAAATGTAATGCACTTTTATACACATATGCAGCGGAATTCTGGATGAAGAAAGGAAAGCTTTGTACACCCATGTGTGGGAGCCATACAGAAAACACCCGAATTCTGAATATAGAATTTTTTCATGAAGTTCCAATTTGCTGAAGAGCAATCATTTGCAGGTGTTTCATTAAGTGGTTATGAATCTTTTTTTATTCTAGAGAAATATCTTATTGGGATGGCATGCTTCAAAAGGGAAACAGTCTACAAAAATGGTTCTCAGTGAAAAAATGTAATTGCGGTATGGTGTACTTTTTCGACCATTTTTCTTCAAAGAGTTGGAAACAAAGTTTCATGCGATTAGAACATTTTTTATTTCGAGAGATTATTAATAGTTTTAACCCGTTTATTAATTAAAATTTTTGTTTCAAATTTTCGTTTGTATTAGGGTTACCTTGATGAGTTTCAGGTTCACTTGTCATCCCAAAATTTTTCAGAAAGTCGATTTCTTTGGGCGGCATACCTGACGATATCTCTGTAAAGAGGCAAAAAATATTTGTAAGTTCTAAATGTTAAAAATGTATTGAAAGATAGTAAGAAGGTAATTCAATTATTTCATTCCATTCCGTATAAGTCGGTTAAAGCCTATCAATGATTAGAGGTAGTGAAACAGTGAAATAAAAAGTTGCCAATTAATTCTTGAAAATATCTTAATTGTTGACTTTATTTAATTACAAACCTGTGATTATGAAAAGCTTAGTAATAGGACGCAATTGTGTAAAAATTTTATCGTTATTTACATGATGATAGCAGGGTATTGTGACACGTGTAAGTATACAAAATACATTTATGAACTTAATTTATTTTGCCTAACTTTAAAATCACAATCGAAATTCAAAATCATTATTTTTCGGGAAAAAAGTAACCCGTAAGTTACAAAGTGTGCATAGTATTTTGCATTAACTAACGCATAATAGGTGTTTCAACATACTTAACATAAAAATATGAAACATATGCTATTAATTTATCCTTCACATACCAATAGAATTGAAAATTACATCCAAGGTTAGAACCAGAGTATAATGGGTCCGCATTTTTTCAAAATGTAGGATAAATTGATTAACGCAGAAGTTTTAGAGCAAAGTAATAACTAATGAATATTTTGATGTTCTGTGTACTGTACATATACTGTTCTGAGATATTTGTGCGTTCTCCTTCTCGAGCATAAATCGTATACAAGGTGAATTTGCGAGCTTGCTGACGTTGAATATTTGAGTAGCATCACGTGATTCTCAAATTAAAGGTGACGTATTAAATAGCACATTGTGTAAATTTTGAAAAGAATCTCTATAAAAAATATCAAAGCCTGTCATTTCTTCGTTCAAAAAATTATTTATTCTTCAATTATTTTCGGTGCCAGCTTAAGTATGATAACCGTAGCGCTGCCATTCTCTGGAAGTGGATTTCAGGGGGTTTCCGTCTTTTCTTTCCCCTATTATTATTAGAGGGACTATTTAATTTTAATCATTAAAATCAAAAATTGATTGACGAGAGGTTTCTATTTTATTTTACACAGATTACATCAAATCATAGAAAGACTTAACTTTTTAAAATAGTTCATTATTAAAGTAATATTGAAAGTGTATATCACATAATTTCAAATAGGTCCGCGCTTTTCGGTGCATGCGTAGTTGAAAACGTCAGCTTTTCAACGTAACCTTAGAAACTGTCACATCTCATGTGCATTGTCTTCCTTTTCAGGATAATCAATCTCTTTAATCTTAGTTCCTTTATTAAATTTTTCTCAGGGCAATATTATTTTTTCCACCTTATTATCTATTGTTGAATTTACTACAGAGTAGATTAATTTTTCACCAAATAGTTGAATTTTCAACAAAAACATAAAATTTCAATTAGGAGGACTTGTTATCTGCCGGGAATAGTTTTATTTTGTTATATTTGTTTTTATTGAAAAAAAGTTTTTCTTCTTGAAAATTTAACTATTCTGTGAATGGATCAAAAATGATTTTTTTTCACTCAAAAAGAGATGTATTTTGTTTATCCTGAAAAATTAATCTAATCTGTAGGAAATTCACCAAGTTTGTTAAAAAGTCATGGTTTGGTTGAAAATTCGTTACTTTTTTTTTTGTTTTGTTTAAGATTAACTTTTTCAACTGAAAATTTAACAATTCCAGTTTTATCCGAAATTTCTTTTTTTTTTGTATAAACTTCTACTACTTGGTTGGAAGTTGAACTACTTAAAAAAAAAATTCATTCTTGCGGTTGAATATTCTTTATTTTAGTTGAGAATTCATTTCTTTTGTTCAAGATTCGTCCGTTTGGCTGAAAGTTAATTTTTTAACTGAAAATTTATCTATTTAATTTTTGTTAGAGATTTGTCCTGATATATTTTATTTTTATTTCGTTATTTCTGGTAGGGCGCTGGCTCACATACAAAATATTTTATTATTAAAAAATTATAAAACAGAGACCATGGGTAGAACTCAAGAAAGTTCTGGTATAATCTATCTTAAATGTTTTTACTAACTTGAAAAAAAAAAATAATTTAAAATGATTTAACGAACTTGAAAAATTTTTGAAAATATTACGAAAAATATACGATTACTCAAATTATGCATACTGCATTCCATTGTTACTCTATCTAATTTTGAACTTATCAACTAATGAGTTTCGGCGTCGACGGACAGAACTGTCTTACCTTTTTAAATCAATAAATCAGGACATCAGACAAAAACACAGTTAACATCTTTTTTTGTTTGAAATATTTGTTAGTTATACGAAGATTGAAGTAGTTCAAGATTTCTGTTAGAAGATATGGAATTTTTCCATACAGCTAACACAGGCCGAAAAAATTTGTATCCAAAGTCTAAAAAGTCTGAAAGTCCTAAAATCGAATCCGTCTTTAAAATTTATCCTATACGTCAGATTTTTTAGATATCCTAATCTAAATGTGCCATTTATCTTCCCTTTCCATTTTTGATTACCCGAAGCAATTTTTTCCCCGAGATATGACACACTAGCCATTTCAGTTTCTCTTCTGTAACAAAAATTGGCATTTATATTTTATGAATGTTTAAAATCTGATAAAAACCGATAAAATATTTTGATCTAAGGTTCTGCTTAAATTGAACACTCGAAACAAATGTAATTCTGATTTAAAAAAAGTGTTTCGATTTACTGAAACAAGTTATGAAGAGAAAGTAAATGAATAATCAATAATGACATAAACATGAAACTCCAAACAAACAACAACAGGCAGAGGTCAATCGAATAATTTGAAAAAGATACATAAATGCGAATGACGAGTATATTATAAAACGAATAAATATTTGAAATGCTGGTCGATAAATTGTCAATAATAATAAATCATAAAAAAGCAGTATCGCGTCAAAAGAGAAGATCATTAATTTTAAGTCAACATTCACTCCCACATACACATTTACATAATCGCTATATCAAAAAATATAGATACCCGACAGACAAATTACATCACTGAGCAAAGACAAAATGGTATCTTGAATAAACAAATTAAAAGAAAAACCTGGTCTTACGGTAGATTGGAAGCAGCGGTCAGTAGTTAAAGACAGTACGGATGCGGCTTCCTGATGATAATTTTGAGTGATGGATCACTCATGTGGCTCGCATTTCAACGCTCGATTTCAAAAAGGAAATTTGTTTCCTGAAACATTGGCTTCTGCTTATAAACCTTGTACTCTGGAATTCGCTGCTTGTAGTGGAGGAACAGGCTTTTCAATAAACGTGACAGACGACAGAAAATAGGGTACAGATAAACGCCAAGCTGAAAATATTATTTCAAATATAAAAAATGCGAACATTATTCGAAATAAGAAAAAACACACACAGAAACAATTTCTCGAAGATTATTAAATTACCTTTTTGGTCGTGGCACAACACTCACACCGCCAAACGTGGCGTTTCAAACAGTTTACAATTACTTCGAATAAATGTTGCTCTTGCATGAGCGTATCAACGAATGATCATCCGTCGACGCCGATTTCCCCACCTTTTCCTTAATTCCCGCGGAAAATAGAGCCACCAGTATTAACGCAATTGTCATTGGCTCTACTTACAACCGGAACATCGAAATCGCTCTGCCTTGCGCGAAAAATTCGCGCGTATTTGCGCACGGAGACGTGGAGATTAAAATTGATTTTGGCGGATTATTTGAAACAGTGATTTTCCTTCACTTCGCCTTGCATTGTGGAACTGAAATGGTTAATGTGCGATATCTCGGAGAAAAAAAATCGGTTCTGGATGATCAAAAATGGAAATGGAAGTTAAAAATGAGTACTAAACAATGACTTCAACAGTTTTTAGGAAAAAATTCCTGATCGTGTTATAACGTCTCAAATATGGCAAAAAGATAGCCATTTCTGCACTCTCAGGTCGGCCTATATAATTAACTAATTTCGTGATACTCGTAATATTTCAATCCGACTTCCGATCAAAAACAATACTAACTTTTAGATTTACATTTTGTTTTATTTGAATGTAAGGCGTGAAGGATTTTGGCTTACCCGCTCAACTCTAAAATTGTTCGCGATTAAGCGGAGTTCACCTACAGGAGTTTCATCCATTTTTTCATTCATCTCTCTTCTCCACTTTCCATGTTTATTTTCATGCGTTTTTTACGTTGTAACCATGAAATCCAGCAAGAGTATCTCTCCTCTATAATACGGAAAAGGCGTCACCATCGGATGTTGATAATACAATATATTCTTGGGTTGGAATGGGCATATACTTATTATGTCGTACGCGTAACTTAATTGACGTATTAGCAGGATAGAATCTTGGTAGGTTGAACCATGCACCTGGCAAGACGAGACCTGGATCCAGCACGAACAGGAGGTTCGACAGGAGGACGATGCCTCTCTGGTGAATGATGTTCATCAGAAGGTCTGCCACGAGGAAGACTGTGAACCTAACTCTGCAAGAATAAACAAAGGATTACATTTCTTCACATTCTTATCATTTTCTGAAGTGCGTTGGTATATCATGAACTCATTGTGGCGAAATTGAGTCCACGGATGCCAAAAGACAGCCAAGGATGCCAAAAAAAGCGACAGAGATCAGAAATAGAGAGATAACAACATAAAATTTAAGTTCGAAAGATATAGGTCAGTAAGGCAAGCGGAAAATCGATAAAGGCGTGCGCAGCCAAACCCCCAAGAGTAGGGAGACTAGTTGCCCGAAACGTAGCCAGGCTAGCTGGAATCGAATTGACCGAGACGCTTGCGAAAACTCTCACCGTCTTGCACATCAGTTTAGCCGTCAATATCCAGAAGATCAAACTCAGGTTTTACATTAAAATTTTTTTATCATTCACTCAATATTGGTTCTCTTCACAAAAATTAAATCCTGACTCACTCAAACTCACGATGAGGACCGTTGGCTTATGACTTGCCGGAACAAAGATTTTATTTTAACCGGGCTCAGGCCCGGGAACTGAAGACCGATGCTCCCAAAGGCGGGAAATAAGTGAACGGGCTTCCCATTCTGGAATTGGGTACCATCGAAATTTTCCATTTAAATGAATGAAATCTGACACTTGATAATCAAGGCGGACTTCTCAACCAGGGCTAAGGCGTGGAAACTAAACCGCCTGATGTCCAAAGTGTTAATTCTTAACTAGAGTAAAAGGGATTAAAATTAACACCTAAGTCTAAATTTAATTAAAATTTTGAAATGTTGTAGTCAATATCTTTGTGAGTCCTGAGATTATACTCATTTCAGAAATAAAATGAAAGTTTAGACAAATTAAGCTGAATTTTAATTCCAACATTGCACCTGGATGGATTAATATGATGCTTGATGTATAATGGTGAAAGAGAACAGGACGATATTAAAAATTAGAAAGAAAGCTCCTAGATATTTTTAAGGAGGAAAAACATTCGTTTCGAATAAGATTTAAAAGTCGTCATGAGGATTGATTAGGGTTATAATTAATAATTTAGAAAATCAGGGGAACGGACGTAAGCAATTTCTATCCGCGCTCAAGTTAATCCACATTCCCGCTAAAATTTCATAATTATTGGCTCGTTGATTGGTTATGAAGATGAATCTGAACGGAATCGAATTAAATTACATAGAATCTTTGGCTTTCGTTGAGATCAAGTCACAAGAAAATTGAATTTCACGAAAATTTTTGTCTGCAAATTATTGTAGGTTTCGAAACGTGCGTATCCTGAAAAGAATTGTAACTTATACTGATAGGAACAACAACATGGTCCTGATTCCTAGGGTTTCCTTAACTGTAGTTTTCTAAAACAGGGTGGTAAGGGCTAGCTTTAATGTCCTCCCAACGCTGAATCCAGTTTGTGTGATTGGACTTCAGTTGTTGAATAGGCTCAACTAAAACAAATGAAATGAACCCTTTCATAAACGTAATTAGTTTCATGAGAGCCGTTTAAAATGCGACATTCATATTATGGATAAAAGAAAATCAAACTTTCTTCGGGGTAAATTAGCACTCAGGATGCCTAGGTCTAGATTTACATTGAAGAACATTGAGTCTAAAAATTAATCACTTAATTTGGAACAATTACACTCTTCCGTGGTGTCTTCGCCACAAATCGATATAAAGGAAAAAAACACGGAAGATTTTGTAATCAAGCTATTGAATAAGAAATCACTCTAAAAACAAATGCGGAAAACATCTTCTTATAGGAAAAGTAGTTTAATTAAATTCAAGGGTTGCTTTAACATCTCCTCAACATTCAAGCAAGTAAATCTACATTTGCAGAAAACCAAAACCATAGAAGATTTTTTTATTACGCTATTAGGGTGAGAAATCGTTTCAAAATAAGTGCAGGAATCTTTAATGGCTGTAACATTTTGCAGTTCGTGGGGTGGTTTAAGTATGTGCGACAGGGGTCTGCATGTGTATAAATACGTACGAAAGGATCCCTAAAAAATCGGCTTTCCTACGTAAAATAAAGGGAAACCTATAAACAGGCTTTCCCGGCATGAATGATTGAAGTACGGTAGAAGGGTGAAAGAGCCTTGCTAACACGGGCTTTCTGGATCCCTGGGTCGAGGTCCCTCCCAAGCAGGCATCTAGTTTTGGAATCGGGATTGGGAATGACCTACGGCCTGAATAGCGATCCAGAAACAGGTCATTAACATCACCCACTGTGTATTCCAGTATTCCACGGAACTATAGAGTGCACTCCCATAGGTGCCCAGGAAAATTAGGGACGTGGACACCCTAGAGATGACAGACAATATTTTCACGGGAACATCAAATGTACTTACGAAAGTGACTGTCGACCCATAAGAAATCGAACGGCTGGGTAGGCACACTGGTGGAACGGAAAACTCGAAGAGCTTCGCAGGGAAACCAGAGAGAGGTTAAGACGTGCCAGTACTGGAAAAACAAATTAAGTTTTGACCTCATTTATGGCGATAAGGGATTATTGCAGGGGTGCAATACTTAAGGCCAATCAAAAGAGCTAGACCAACATTTGCACAGATATCACGAAAGGAGCAGAGGCGGCTTGACTGGACAAACTGCTCTCTCGAAATCCGGTTGCTATTTTTGGCACTCTAAAATTGCTCGATCGAGAATACTCAGTGTCGTACAAGGAGACCTTCACTCACCTGATCAAGGCACATTTTCCGGGCTTGATAAGATCTGGGGAAAAGGAGGCGACACCTCTGAGGCAACCAAAGCCACCTGTGACTCAACTGGGTCCGAAAAAGTGGCTAGCTCACGAGATTGTTATGCCCTCCAGGTTGGGTGGGCCCTGAAGTCTTTCAGTTGTTACATGTCTCCTGATCTGGATAACATATACCCGGTCTTTTTAATGAAGGCTGGAGAGACTTTCACAGGGTCGCTCGTGATACTTGCTGGGGCAATTTAAATTCCGTAATAAGGAAAAATCGGATATACTTCACCTAAGGATTTCCGTTCCCTCAGCCCCGGATCTTTCCTACTAAAAACATTAGGAAGACTTGTGGATAGATATATCCGCTGGAAAACAGTATTCGCTTGGAACTAGGTTTACCACTTTAAAATAGATGCATCTCTATTACTAAGGCAGATTTCGAAACTGTTTAGGAGAATTACGCAAAATGTGCACATATTTAGGTATATAAAACTGAGCTGACATTAAGTTTCATGAAATAAAATTCATGTAGCCTTTTCGGCAATCCACTTACATTTATGTGTCGGCAGCTATATGTCTTTTGATTAGAGCTATACGGATCTTCTCATCCCCTTTGTTATCCAGACATATTTCTAATCGATACCTATGTGCATGCCACGGTGGATCATTCCGAAGATCCATGATCTTTCTCATTCTTTCAGCGCCCGATCTTGCACTCATCCATTAAAAAAATTCCGCCAACACCTCCAATTGGACCTTCAACAGCAAACAGACAAATTTCTCTGTAAAAAGAAAGTCGATTGGAAACGGAGTCTCTGGAAAATGATTTACCTTAGAAAATGCTACTTGGAATATATCAAGTAATTAACCCGTAATCGAGGTAATGCGGATTAATTTACGTACACAGACCAAACTGGGGGTTCGGCAATGTTTCGAGTCAATTAAATTCTGCATCCTTCAGAACTGAGGCTGTAATAAAACTTATTTAAATGGTTCCAGTTTAGTAAGTTGATATCCAATAGATGGCCAGTTACAGGTACTGACGTTTTCAACTGCGTACAAATAAAAAAATCTGCTGGCAATGCGAGCACATTCTCATCGCGCGTTGCGCGTACCTCTGCAAATTTGAGCGCGTCTAGAGCGCGCGACTGTTAGTTCTCGCGCTTCGCGCTCGATTTGTGGACATACCTTTTTAAATTGAAGGTCAAAGCATTGACAGCTGTAGTTTGGTGATTGCGAATTCTCTTTTGTTAAAGCTCCTTGGGCTTTAAAGAACACATTCTCATGACATATCTTGTGCTTCGCACTCGATTTTTCGAAAATATGAACTTTTCTATATTATGTTCAACACACTATTATAACCTGAAGTATTTATCATCGCAATGAATTTATATTACTACAATTCATAATATGCATTGTTATTGAAACATACGTATTTTCATTGCCTTGTTTTTAGAATCAGAAAAAACTTGCGCATCATTTAAAAAAAAATTTGTTATTGAACATTTTGTTGCAACTTGTAACGCTTATCCATAAATTTAATTTATTATTTTCAATGTTATTTTTTACGATTTGAACCAAAAATACGAATTATAGCGTAAAGTAGTCAAACAAATCTGTAGATATAATTGAGGCGAAACAATTTTTTAAATAACATGTTTTTGTAGCTTGTGTCGTTCTTCCAAAATGTTATTTTTTTTATTTTTGATGTTATTTCTCACAATTGAAACAAAAACTACACATCCTATCAAAAAATGATTTTTGATTTTTCAAAAAAAATAGAATGTTGAAAACAGTGTGATTGAAAAAAATGACTTAACCCAATAGTTAAATTTCCTTCAAGGCAGATTAATTTTGTACTAGATAGTCAAATTTTCAATAAAAGATATGAATTTTCAATGCAGTTGCAGAAGTATTGTTCTCTGCCCAAGATAGTTCTCTTTTGTTGAAAATCTGTTTGTTTTTTGTTGAAAATTAATTATCCTTCCTGACAATTTAACTATTCCACTCTAGGATGAAAATTCATCTTTTTTAGTTTAAAATCTATGTATTTAGTCACTGCAATGAATCAATTAGATTTTAGTAGATCAAGGGCCAACGGCGATACCACGCTAAAAATAACAGTTCTCGTAAGATCACTGAAGTTAAGCAGCATTGGGTGCGGTTAGTACTTGGATGGGTGCCCGTCTGGGAATACTGCGTGCTGTTGGCCCGTCGTGGGTGTGATGGGCCCACACTGGTAGTAAATATCCACCTAGAAACACTACCCGAATCGGGTAGTGAGGCAATGAACTTTCGAGTTCAAACTGCTATCAATTTTTTTTTTAGTAGATCAAGGTGAAATAATGTTATTATTAATAAAACAAGTTTTGAAAAAACGAAGTAATTTGTATTTCTTTTAGTTAAACTAAATGGAATTTTTCCTAACAGCTAGTTAACTAATTCCGTAATATTTTTTCTATAGCAATATTCAACTGAGTATAGAAACTTTATTTGAATATAAGAATTTTATCGTATTTACCTTAGTTTGGTCTGCTTAACAGGAAAAATACTATAGGTCAATCATTATAAACCTATTATTTTTATAAGAAAATGAAAAGGACCTTTATTTTATTTGCCACCAAAAATAAATGGCTGGGGCATTGTCTTTTTATTACTCCTTGTAGTTAAAAGGTACTAGTAACATATGAAGCCGACTTCCGATCAAAAACAATATTAACTTTTAGATTTACATTTCGTTTCAATTGAGTGAAGAGTGCGGAGGATTTTGGCTTACACGCTCAACTAGAAAATTCTTCACGATAAGGCGGAGTTCACCTACTGGAGTTTCGAATATTTCTTCTCGGGTCAATCGTGTAACCTTGCCACTTCCCATGTTTATTTTCAGCCGTCTTTTACCATGGCCACCATATATTCCCGCAAGAGTATCACTAGTCTCCAATATTGCAAAGACGTCACCATCGAATGTTGAAAATACAATTTGTTCTTGGCTTGTAATTGGCACAAATTTATTACTTCCTACACTTAATTTAATTGAGGTGTTAGCAGGAAAAGTGTATCTTCGAAGTTCGAATTGCCGGTGCGGATTAGTTTTTGAGATAAGCCGAATAAATTCAAGTTGGTCAAGTGCATATTCATTTCCATCAGAAGAAACAATCTTGGTGGGTGGAACCAGGCACCTGGCAAGAGGAGACTTGGATCTTGCACAAACGGGAGGCTCGATAGGAGAAAGAAGACTCTCAGGTGGATGTCTATCAGAAGAAGAAGGTTTGCCATGTGGAAGGCCATGAATAGGGTCACAATTCGGCAAACACTGAGACTGTGAACCTAGCTCTGCAAGAATAAACATAGGATCACATTTATTTACTTTACTCTCATGTTCCTTTACACGTTGGCTCACCGCGCTCCCGGTTTCTCCAATATTTCGTTGCGCACCGTCACCACGTGGAGGTGCTTTGATTACAGGCACAAGCGAAAAATGCTAAAAAGGTTGGCGATACTGACTGAGGCCTTGGGTAAACGGCATTCATGCCGTTATGGCAGGCACAGCAAAAGATTGTTTTACGACGCAGGGTTAGGAACCCCAGTATCGGCGTCGGGCCAGGATGTATATAAAATCCCTTGTTCGTGCGGAAAAGTCTATATTGAAAACCCCGGGAGAGCGATGAGCCAACGTGTAAAGGAACATGAGAGTAAAGTCAGGCTTAAACATTTCACGCAATCATAGTTTATCATTTGACAAAGTATTTTATTATAGTAGTATATAGTATTTTATTTGACAAAACTACCGCTATCGCGATGAAAGATAAGGGTTATATAAAGTCAGATTAGGTTAGGTTAGGTGAGTTGAAGCTAGGTCACGTCACTTGTAAGAACAAGACTCCGCTGATATAGGTTTTCAAAAAAAATTAGCCTTTTTTTTGTGTGTGGTTATGTTATTTGAGCAGAATTATAAGAGGTCGGAAAGCAATCATGCCTTTGTATTTTACCTACTTTTTGCAGTTAATCCTTGAATATATTTATATAATTCATTTCAGTGCTGATTAACCTGTGACAATTTCTAGTATGATTATTTTCATAATGAATTTCCTATTATAGCAAAAAAAAATATAGCCAATTCATTATCAGAAAATCATTATTTTCTTATCCTGATTTTCCTATAATACTTCTTCGTAAGGGTCCAATCTGCAGGGGCGTAATTTTTTCGAGACGCTTCCTGAAGTAGTGTTGATTCGTTTGATTATTTTACAGAAATATCTTATGGGACGGCATGCTTCAATAAGGACGAAGTCTATAAAAATGGTTCTCAATAAAAAAAAATGAAATTCAGGTATGGTATAGTTTTTCAAAAAATTTGCTTCAAAACATTGGGAACGAGGTTTCATGTGTGTAGAATATTTTCTAGTTTCAGAGATTATTAATCTTTTCGAACTGTTTATTAATTGTCACTTCCGATATCAATTTTAATTTTCACTAGGATTACCTTGATGATCTGCAGGTTCACTGTTCATCCCAAAATTTTTCAGAAAGTCCCTTTCTTTGGGCGGCATACCTGACGATATCGCTATGACAACACAAACAATATTTATGAATTTGAAATGTTAAAAATGTATTAAAAATCGTAAAAACGTATTTCGATTATTCCATTTTATTTCGCATAAGCCGGTTAAAGCCTATCAATGATTAGCGGTAATGAATCTCTGCCAAGAAAAAAACTACGAATATCGTTTTCGAATGTAATTTATAAATTTATATTATACATGATACAATTAAAGTTTGCTAAGTGATAATGAAACATAACTCTTTTTTATTTAAGTTCATTGGAAACCTATAATCAAGAAAAGTTTATAGTAAAAGAACGCGATTGCGCAACACTTTCAACTTTATTTAGATAATTATAGAAGGGTATTGTGAAACTTCTAAGTACAAAATACATTTACGCACATAATTTATTTTGCCTCACTTCAAAATCAAAATTCAAAATCGTTGTTTTGGGGGAAAAAGTTACGAAATTATATTAATAATAATAATCGTTTATTATCATAGAGTTTAAATATTATTTTAGCTTCTTTAACGTATAGTAGATGTTCCAACATACTGATGATACAAAAATATAAAAAGTTATATTAATATGTTCGTTACATACCAATAGAATTGAGAATAACGTCCAGGGATAAGACCACGATATAAGGGCTCTTCATTCCTTCAAAATGCAGGAATAATTGATTATAGCAGAACTTGAAAAACAGGGTAATGGATCAATATTCTGATGTTTCGTGTATATGTACTGCTCTGAGATATTCGTGTGTTTCGCCTTTCCAAGCATAAATCGTGCACATAATTCTTGTGCTCGGTGACGTGGAAAATTTCAATTATTATCAAAGAAGTTATTTAATGGAAGTTAAGCTCTCGCACGTGTATAATTATTTCACCTTGAGAAACTTAGATAATTTCCATTCTATGCAAAAGTATGTATTTATATTATTCGTTGTTCGCAGCATTTTTTTTCAACAATATAGTTTATCAAGATTGAAAGATTACGCATTTTGTTTGAAAAAATTGTTGGTAGAACATTATTTAAAAAGTTAACTGCTTTATTGAAAATTCGTCTTTTCCGGCTAACTTCAACTGTGTTTGATTCAAAATTAAAATCTTTTTTGTTGAAATATGAACTTTCAAATTTCGATATGAATATGTATCACATATCTCGTTATTCTTATTTCTGTTCTATAGCAATGTTTAACTAAGTATATAAACTTCATTTTAAGATGAAAATTTTATCTCATCTTATCTACCTTAGGTTGGTCCCCGTAAAAGAAGAATTATTATAGTTGAATTATTATGAACCTATCATAATTTTTCTCTGAAAACATTTTTATACGAGAATGAGAAGGACCTTTATTTATTTTACCACCAAAAAATAATTTCTGGGGCATTGTCTTTTTATTATTGCTTGTAGTTGAAAGGCATTCGTAACATCCAAAGCCTACTTTCGATCAAAAACAATATTATCTTTCAGATTTACGTGTTGTTTAAATTGAGTGTAGGGTGCAGAGGATTTCGGCTTACATGCTCAACTCTAAAATTCCTCGTGATTAAGCGGAGTTCACCTACTGGAGTTTCGAATATTTCTTTTCGGGTCAATGGAGTAACCATTCCGCTTCCCATGTTAATTTTCAGCCGTCTTGTACCATGACCACCATATAATCCAGCAAAAATATCACTAGTCTCCAATATTGCAAAGACGTCACCATCGAATGTTGACAATACAATTCGTTCTTGCGTTGAAATGGGTACATATTTATTATATCCCACGCGTATTTTAACCGAGGGGTTAGCAGGAAAAGTGTATCTTCGAAGTTCGAATTGCCGGTGTGGATTCATTTTTGAGATAAGCCGAATAAATTCAAGTTGGTCAAGTCCATATTCATGTTCTTCAGAAGAAGCAATCTTGGTGGGTGGAGCCTTGCACCTGGCGATAGGAGACTTGGATCTAGCACGAGCAGGAGGTTCGACAGGAAGAATATGCCTCTCAGGTGAATGATGTCTATCAGAATAAAAAGGAAGTCTGCCACGTGGAAGGCCATGATTAGGGTCACAATTCGGCAAACACTCAGACTGTGAACCTAACTCTGCAAGAATAAACATAGGATCACATTTATTTACTTTACTCTCATGTTCCTTTACACGTTGGCTCACCGCCCTCCCGGTTTCTCCAATATACTCTTCCACAAGAACAAGGGATTTTATATTCTACCCGACCCGACGCCGATACTGAGATTCCTAACCCCTGCACCGTTAAACACTTTCTTTTTGCGCCTGTCATGACGGCATGAACTAAATTGAGTTGCCGGATGCCAAACAAAGGTATTGAATTATTTTGCGAGAGGAAGCGGTCCTCTGCTGTGCGCTTGTGTCAAGTGTCGTTCAGAGATCCCTCCCGTAAAATATTTTCATGTCTCCTTTGTGTATCCGGCGCTTCAATTGTGAGGCAAGAATGAGGACATTGAGGGGAGATACCTAAGGAAACTTTTTGAAAACTGTGAAACCGATATTAAGAAAAAACATTATGTGGAAAGGCTTCCGGAGAAGTTTCATTTATAATTTCTAGCACAAAATGTAATTCACTTTTATACACCCATGCGATGGAATTCTGGTCGAACAAAGAAAAGCCTTGCGCAGCCCTATATGGGAACCATATAGAAATCATCTGTGCACAACAAAGCTTCAGTTAGAGATTGTCTGCTCGAAATTTTGGACAGAATGCGGATTCTGGAGAATTTGTCCAAATTCCGGAATCCAGCCAAAATTCCGATTTTTCGGAATTCTGGTTGAACAAAGAATATGGAAATCATATAGAAATCATCTGTGGACAACAAAGCCTGGATTAGAGTTTGTCTGCTCGAAATTTTGGACAGAATGCGGATTCTGGAGAATTTGTCCAAATTCCGGAATCATGCCGAAATTCCGATTTTTGCATCAACATGTTTATCCGTCGATATCCGGAATAGGGGCAAGAAATATCAAGCTTAAGTATCACCTGTAAGAACTTTGATGAAAAATTGTTAATGTTTCAAAATTTGTGGTATCGTTGCCATAAATCGATATTGAAAGAAAAAACACGGACGATTTTGTAATTAAGCTCTTGAATGAGAAATGACTTCGAAACAAGTGCAGAAAACATCTGCTTGTAGAAAGAATAGTTGAATTAGGTTTAAGTGTTGCTTCAACATCTCTTCAACATTCAAGCAAGGAAATTGACGTTTCCCAAAAAAACCACAGAAGATTTTTTTATTACGCTATTAGTGTGAGAAATAATTCCAAAATAAGCAGGAAACTTGAACGAATATGTTTAAATTCATTTTTGTGCAAGAGTTTCCAAATGTTTTTTTACTCATTTTAATGGTAAAGGATTTGATAGGATCTTCAAGTCTTCCAATGATTTTAGGGCATTTCAACAATTTCGAAAAAACCCTAAAAGATTTAACAGTTTTTAAACACTTCAGTGGATTCAAAAATATTTTCGACGGTACCAAGGGATTTAAGAGATTCCGGAAGACTTTGACTTCAGTAAAATTTTTAGCATTTTCGAGGATAACAATGGAATATACAGATGCTTGTTGCGCAATGTTTATTTGTGCAGAATTATGAGTGGACTGAAATAAACCATTCCTTTGTAGCTTATCTGCTCTTTACATTCATTCCTTGAATATTTTTATATAATTTATTTCAGTGCTAATTATCCTGTGATAATTTTCAGTATGATTATTTTCTATAATAAATTTCCCATAATAGCAAAAAACTTATTGCAAATTCATCATAAAAAAAGCATTCTGGTCTTATCCTGCTTTTCCTATAATAATTTTTCGTGAGGGTCCAATCTGCAAGAGAAAAATTATTTGGAGACGCCTGCTAAAGTACTTTATGATTCTTTTTTATTGTACAGCAATATTTTATCGGACGGCATGCTTCAAAAAGGAAGGAGTCTTCAAAAATGGTTCTCAATAAAAAAATAGAATTCTGGTATGGTGTACTTTTTCAAAACATTGGGAACAAGGTTTTATGCGTGTAGAATATTTTCTAGTTCAAGAGATTATCAACAGTTTTAAACAGTTTATTAATTAACACTTCTTAAATAAATTTTACTTGTACTAGGATTACCTTGATGATTTGCAGGTTCACTGTTTATCCCAAAATTGGTCAGAAAGTCCCTTTCTTTGGGCGGCGGCATACCCGATGATATATCTATGAAAAGACAAAAAAGATTTATGAATTTGAAATATTAAAAATGTAGTAAAAATATTAAACACACCTTTCGATTCTTCCATTTTATTTCGTAGAAGTCGGTTAAAGCCCATCAATGACTCGCGGTGTGTAACATTTCCAACTTTATTTACATAATTATAGAAGGGTATTGTGAAACTCGTAAGCACAAAATACACTTAATCTATTGTGCCTTACTTCAAAATTAAAATTCATAATTCTAAATCGTTATTTTTGGAGGAAAATGTTACGTGGAGTTTACAAGATATTTATGTTAAAAACTAATTTAAATACCCTGGAAATCCCGGATGTTGATTGGTTTTTCTCCCTAAGGTTCTAAAAGTTTTTTAATTATTGATCTTAAGTAGGAAAAGAATGATCCTGATATTAATAATGGTTTACTGTCCTAGGATTTACATAGTATTTTAGATTTTTAACATATAATAGATGTTCCAACATACTTACTATAAAAAATGATATAATATATTCTTTACATACCAATAGAATTAAGAATAACGTCCAGGGTTAAGACCACAGTATAAAGGGTTTTCATTTTTTTCAAATTTAGGAGAAATTGATTAACGCAGAATTTCAAAAACAGCGCAATTAATGAAGATTCTGATCTTTCGTGTACATATACTGTTCTGAGATATTTGTGTGTTCCGCCTTCCCGAGCATAAATCGTATACAAGGTTAATTTTCGGGCTTTCTGACGTTGAAAATTTCATTAGCATCACGTAATTGTTTTCATAAAAGTTAAACTCTTGCACATGTCTAATTATTTCATCTTGAGAAACTCAGATAATTTCCGTTTTATGTGAAAGTATGTATTTATGTTATTCTACTTTGAGAAGCTCAGAGACTTTAATAATATCTAAATTAACTCACAGTATTGATAACATGTCGCTGGCACTCCAAAAACTAAAGAAATATTTTTTTCAATCCTTGTTAGCAGTATTTTTTTCGACTTACTTTTACGTTTAGAATATTTTCTCCAAAAAAGCGTATGCATTCCCATGTCAAGATGATGGTCAAGATGTGCCAACTATGCTATCCTCTTTGGCGATTCCACCCATCCTATCATGATTGTGACGTGATGCTACAATACGGAATATTCCGCGAAATATTTGAGTCGTTTCATGATTCTATTCAATTTATTTTTAGTTGAAAAAGTGTACTATTCAAAGGAAATGTTATGTATGTCACGCCGTACGTCAACAAGAACACTTGAACAACACTAACATTCATGATGTGCAAATGCAAGGACGCACACATGCCTGCAGCGCGTGCATCGATACAAGGCCGGGGCAGCCAATGATCTCTTGACAAGTTCCCATGTTTATTTTCAGCCGTCTTGTACCGCGGCCACCATATAATCAAGCAAGAGTATCACTTGTCTGCAGTATTGCAAAGACGTCACCATCGAATGTTGGCAATACAATTTGTTCTTAGGTTGTGATTGTTTGAAATAAGCCGAATAAAATCAAGTTGGTCCATATTCATCTCCATCAGAAGAAACAATCTTGGTGGGTGGAACCAGGCACCTGGCAAGAGGAGATCGGGTTCTAGCACGAATAGGAGGTTCGGCAGGAGGAAAATGCCTCTCAGGTGAATGATTTCTATCAGAAGAAGAAAGTCTGCCACGTGGAAGGCCATGAATAGGGTCACAATTCGGCAAACACTCAGGCTGTGAACCTAACTCTGCAAGAATAAACATAGGATCACATTTATTTACTTTACTCTCATGTTCCTTTACACGTTAGCTCACCGCGCTCCCGGTTTCTCCAATATAGACTTTTCCAAAAAACAAGGATTTTTTTGTAAAAAATGTAATGCACTTTTATACACACATGCAGTGGAACTCTGGATGAACAAAGGAAAGCTTTGCACACCTATGTGTGGGAGCCATATAGAAAACACCCAAATTCTGAATATAGAATTTTGTCATGAGGGTCCAATTTGCTGGAGAGCAATCATTTGCAGGTGTTTGATTAACTGGTTTATCGTTAAGTGTCTTTCATAGCGACCCTCCCGCAAAATATTTCTATATCTCCTTTGTGTATCCAGCGCTTCAATTGTGAGGCAACAAAGAGAACATTGCGGAGAGATTGCCCTAGGAAATTTTTTGAAAGCTGTGATATCAATATGCAGGAAATGAAGAAAAGCTTTTTGCACACAAATCGACATAAAAAACAAAACAAAAAACAGAAGATTTTGTAATTAAGCTATCGAATGAGATATCACTTAAAAACAAGTGCAGAAAACATCTTCTTGTAGGAAAAGTGGTTGAATTAAGTCTAAGGGTTGCTTTAACATCCCTTCAACATTCAAGCAAGTAAATCGACATTTCCAGAAAATCAAAGCCACAGGAACTGTTAGGTGACTGTTAGGTGTTACGCTATGTTAAAAACTTTGAAGGATTTGCAATGATTTCAAGGAATCCCAAAGAATTTCAGGGATTTCATAGGTGGACTGAAATAAGCCATTCCTTTGTAGGTTATCTACTCTTTACATTCATTCCTTGAATATATTTATATAATTTATTTAAGTGCTGATTATCCTGTGATAATTTCTAGTGTGATTATTTTCATAATGAATTTTCTATAATAGCAAACAAATATACCCAATTTATTATAAGAAAATCATTATTTTCTTATCCTGATTTTCCTATAATACTTTTTCGTAAGGGTCCAATCTGCAGGAGAGAAGTTATTTCGAGACGCTTGCTGAAGTAGTGTTAATTCTTTTTTATTTTACAGCAATATCTATGTGATGGAATGCTTCAAAAAGGAAGGAGTCTATCAAAATGGTGCTCAGTAAAAAAATAAAATTGTGGTATGGTATGCTTTTTCAAAAAATTTTCTTCAAAGCATTGTAAACAAGGCTTCATGCGTGTAGAATATTATCTAGTTCCAGAGATTATAATTTGTTTTAAGCTGTTTATTAATTAACACTTTCATAATCAGTTTTCATTTTTAGTAGGATTACCTTGATGATCTGCAGGTTTACTGTTTATTCCAAAATTTGTCAGAACGCCCTTCTCTTTGGGCGGCATACCTGACGATATCGCTATGAAAACAAAAACAATATTCATGAATTTGAAATGTTAAAAATCTATTAGAAATCATGAAAACGTATTTTGAATTGTTCCATTTTATTTCGCATAAGTCGGTTGAAGCCTATCAATGATTAGCGCTAATGAATCTCTGCCAAACAAAAAAATACAAATATCTTTTTTGAATGTAATTTATACATTTATATTACGCAATACAATTAAAGTTTGCTCAGTGATTCTACAAGATATCTCTTTTTCTATTTGACTTCTTTGGAAACCTATAATCATGAAAAGTTTATAGTGAAAGAAAGCGTTTGTGTAACACATTCAACTTTATTTATATAATGATATGAGGGTATTGTCAAACTTGCAAGTACAAGCTACGTTTACAAACTTAATTTATTTTCCCGTACTTCAAAATCAAAATTCAAAATCGTTCTTTGGGGGAAAACAGTTATGAAATGATATTAATAATAATAATGGTATATTATCATGGGGTTTGAATATTATTTTAGCTTCTTTAACGTATAATAGATGTTCCAACATACTGACGATAAAAAAATATCAAAAAATTATATCAATATGTTCTTTACATACACTGTAAAAAAATTTGCTTGTATCTTTACCACACGTTTTTGTAATTATATTAAAACTTGTAAAATCTCTTCTTTCAAAGTAGTGAACTTACTAATTTGAAAAGAAAAAATACCACATTCAGCATAGTACTTTCACAACATTTTGTAAATTAACCTGTTTCAAAGTAGAAAATTATTTGATTGCCATTATTTCCTACTTTGAAAGAGCTTCATTTACAAAATCTTGTAAAACTACTACGCTGAATGTGGTGTTTTTATTCTTTGAATTATTGAGTTCACTACTTTGAAAGAAGTAATTTTACAAGTTTTAATATAATTACAAAAACGTGTGGTAAAGTTACAAGACATTTTTTTTACAGTGTACCATTACAATTAAGAATTATATGCAGGGATAAGACCACAGCATAAAGGATCTTCATTCCTTCAAAATGCAGGAAAAATTGATTAACGCAGAATTTTAAAGCACGTAATTTATTTCATAGAAGTTAAGCTCTTGCACATGTATAATTATTTCACCTTGAGAAACTCAGCTAATTTCCGTTCTATGAGAAAGTATTTATATTGTTTTACCTTGAGAAGTTCAGAAACTTCAATAGCGTCTAAACAGTAAATCTGAGATCACATTATGTCGCGGGATTCTAAAAACTGAAGAACTATTTTTTTCAACTATATAGTTTATCTAGATTGAAAGATCATGCATTTTGCTTAAAAAAATCGTCGGTGGAAAATTATTTGAAAAGTCAACTGCTTTATCGAAAATTCGTCTTTTTCGGCTAACTTCAACTGTGTTTGATTCAAAATTAAAATCTTTTTCATTAAAGTATGAATCTTAGGTTGGTCTCTGTAATAGGAAGTTTACTATAGTTGAATCAATAAAAACCTATTATAATTTCTCACCAAAATCATTTCTCTAAGAGAGAAAAAAAGACCTTTGTTTTATTTGCCACCGAGAAATAGTGGCTAGGGCATTGACTTATTATCATAACTTGTAGCTAGAAGGTACTTGTAACATTGCAAGCCGACTTCCAATCAAAAATAATATTAACTATTAGATTTACATTTTGTTTTAATAGATCGAAGTGTGTGCAGGATTTTGGCGTACACGCTCAACTCTGAAATTGCTCGAGATTAAGCGGAGTTCACCTACAGGCGTTTCATCGATTTCTTCTCGGGTCAATGGGGTAACCTTGCCACTTGCCATGTTTATTTTTACCCGTTTTCTTCCGTCAGAACCATAAAATCCGGCAAAAATATCTCTACTCTCTAATATTGAAAATACGTTACCATCGGATGTTGATAATACAATATGTTCGTGGGTTGGAATGGGAATAAATTTATTATATCGTGCGCGTAATTGAATTGATGTAGGAGCAGGAAAAGTGTATCTTCGAAGTTCGAAAACCCGGTGCGGATTCTTATCAGGAATAAGCCGAATAAATTCAAGTTGGTCAAGTGCATATTCATTTCCATCAGAAGAAGCAATCATGGTGGGTGGTACCATGCACCTGGCAAGAGGAGACCTGGATTTAGCACGAACAGGAGGTTCCACAGGAGGAAGATGCCTTTCAGGTGTATGATGCCTATCAGAAGAAGAAAGTCTGCCACGTGGAAGGCCATGGATAGGGTCAGAATTCGGAGAACACTCAGACTGTGAACATAACTCTGCAAGAATAAACATAGGATCACATTTCTTTACATTCTTATAATTTCAAGAAAGTTCGTTGAAATATCATGCACTCAATGTCTGCTTGTGTTAACCCTGGACCCCTACCCTCAACCTCAACGACACATCCACTACCCCTGGGTTGTGTACAACCCAGTGTCCTGAAAATGGCGTTGCCGTTCAAAAAACCTTCATTTCGGGCTTGGAATGAAATATACTGAATCTTTCAAGTATAAAATAATACATTCTGATTTTGGAAATGGTTACAAACGAAATCTGTAGGTAGGCGTATCAAATAAAAGAAAAAAATGCATGAACCATTGTCACCTGAGCCACGGATATCTCAAAATAGTCAAGATCTTAATTTATTCTTGATTCGTTTAATGATGCTTTTGACAAACAAGAAGGACATATGGCTCTTTTGTGCTCCTCAAAAATGCCTTTTTTCAAATATAGTAGTTGCTATAGCTTTTTTGGTCCTTGTTCCCGGGGCAGAAAGCGCACCGACGTTTTGAAGATGACTGACTGATAGGGTAATTGGTCCTCTCCCTACTCTGCAACAAGCGCAGGCACAGAAATGTACGCTCTGGGTTGTCCACTACCCGGTGGGTAGGGGACCAGAGTTAAGTGCCGTTCAGAGCCCACCTCCCCCATCCCGCGAAATATTTTTATTTGAGAACGTTGTAGGAAGATTGCCCCAGGAATGTTCCTGGAAAAGTTTTACTTGGAATTTCTTACACAAAATTTTATGCACTTTTATACACGCATGCGGAGGAATCCTGGATAGTGAAAGAAAAGCTTTGCGCAGCCGTGTGTGGAAACCATATAGAAAACATCTGTGGACAATGAAGCCTAAGTTGAAGATCGTCTGCTTTAAAATTAGGACAGAATAAGGATTCCGGAGGATTTGTTCCAGAAATATGAAGGCTAAGTATAACGTACAAAAACCTTCAAGAAAACCTGTGAATGGTTTTACATTTACAGTGTTTCCGCCATAAATCGACATTTCAAAAAAAGAAAGATTTTTTATTTAAGCTATTGTATAAGGAATCACTTTAAAACAAGGGCCGACAACATCTCCTTGTAGGAAAAGTAGCTGAATTAAGTCTAAGGGTTGTTTTAACATCCCCTTGGACAATCAAGCAAGTATATCGACATTTCCAAAAGACTGAAACTACAGAAGATTTTTTTACGACTCACCAAGATTGTAGGGGATATTAAGTGATTTCAACGAATTTCTAGAGAACTATTGGGAATGAAATAAGTTTTATTCTCAGGTATTTCTATGCATTTTAATGACTTCAAAGGACGTCAGAAGATTTCTTAGGACCTTAAAGTCTTCCAATTATTTTAGGATATTTGCAATGGTATCAAGGGACTGCAGAAGATTCCGGAGGACTTCGACGATTTCAATGAAATTTCTAGCAATTTTAAAGATATAAATGGAATATAAAGATGTTTGTTGCGCAATGCTTCTTTGGGCAGAATTATGAGTGGTCAGTTCTCGTTAGATCACTGAAGTTAAACAGTGTTGGGCGCGGTTAGTACTTGGATGGGTGACCGTTCGGAAATACTACTAACTGTGTGCTGTTGGCCCGTCGTGGGTGTGGTGAGCCCACACTTGTAGTTATTTACTACAAGAAACTATCCACCTAGAAACACTACCCGAATCGCGTAGTGCCACGCCTACCCTGAAAGGAAAATGGCTTAATGGTATACATACATACATACATCCTGTGATAGTTTTCAGTATAATCATTTTCTATAATGAATTTCCTATAATAGCCCAAAAATTATAAGAAATTCATTATAAAAAAATCATTTTGGTCTTATCCTGACTTTCCTATATTACTTCTTCGTAATGGTCCAACCTGGAGAAGAAAAATTATTTAGAGACTCTTGCTGAAGTAGTTATGATTCTTCTTCATTTTATAGAAATATATTATGAGACGGCATATTTGGAGAGAAAAAGAATCTACAAAAATAGTCCTCAATAAAAAAAAAAAAAATTCCGGTATGATATACTTTTTCAAAATTTGTTCATCAAAACATTGGGAACAAAGTTCCATGCGTGTAGAATATAGTAGTAGATATCAATTTTGATTTGTTCTAGCGTTACCTTGATGTTTCGTAGGTTCACTGTTCTTCCCAAAATTTGCCAGAAAGTCCCTTTCTTTGGGTGGCATACCTGATGATATCTCTATGAAAAGACACAAAATATTCATGAATTTAAAATGTTAAAAATGTATTAAAAATAGTAAAATCGTATTTCGACTATTCCATTTCATTTCGTATGAGTCGGCTAAACTCTATCAATTATTAGCGGTAGTGAATCTCTGCCAAGAAAAAAAATACGAATATCTTTTTCGAATGTAAGTTATACATTTATTATACATTAAACTTGGGATCAAAATGCAACACGCAAAAACAAAACCAAAATCGAAGTAAGAAGCAAGGGAGCAGAGGGGGGGGGGGGGGGGCCCGAAAGGGTCTAACATACACTTTCTGACCAATCTGGCTCTTCGGCTAGCCAAACTCAGGTGAGAGGCTGTGCCCCCAGCTCCTTCGGGGGCTGACGGATTAACGATCTCCCTGAAAGAGGTTATGGAAACGGGAGCGGCCAATGAATTCCTTCAAAAAGAACAAAGGCATCAACGGTTCCCTGAAAAGTAAACTGAGGAGGCAAACGTAGTAGGCCAGTAAAGCAGCCGCGAGGCCTGGAACATCGGCAATCACAACGCCGACAGCTAGTACCAAAGTTTAAAAGAGAGAGAGAGGGGTTCAGAGGATACCCCAGGGGGGAGGGCTAAGCCGATGAAGAGGCACAGAGAGCTGAGAAACCGGTGAACAGGGAGTCGTCGGGGGAAGGACTGGAAGCTGCGGAGCAGTTCGAGATCTTCAGGAAGGCCAACAGGAGGGCTCTCGAAAGAGAATCCCCGGATCAGTGGCCAAAATTCGAGAGCTTCTTCTGTAGGGGATGGGTCTCCATATTAGTCGTAGCCAAAGTCGCGACTAAAGCTTGGCTGCATAATACGGTGTCCGAGATAAGGCCCTGGGAAGGCGCAGGCCTTAAAGTAGGAGGCGGTCAAATTGCTCCAAAGGATGGTAAGGGCTACGGCGTGGTACCCAGGTAAGGTGGAAGACCCATCTGTGGTTCTTCGGCGGTTGGAGCGATTCAAAATTTCACTAAGGACAGCGACCTGGCGAATCGTCAGACACACCTGGCTGGAGGTGCCAAGCACCTTGTGCAAATTCCTGAGTTCCAGACAGGGGTTCTTGCGGTTATCAACAACGGTCGTTCAACCACATAAAATGACTGCTCCTGGCCTAACCATTACCCAAATTAATTTGCCTCTCAGCAAAGGCGCATCTACGGTTCTGCCGAAGGGCATGGCTGCGAGGCACACATGTATCTTGCTAATCCACGAACCTTGGTTAGTTCGAGATACCATGAGGGGATCAGAGAGGGCTAGTTTTTGTTACAGGCAACTCAAGGTGGCCTAACCAAGGACACGCATGCTGGCGAACTTTCCATATAACAGCGATACAACCCACCAGTCGAAGTAGGAACGCTGGTGGATTAGTGCAAGGTGAGGGGTCTTCCTCTTTTGCTGGAGTGCGATGTTAATCCCCCCCCCCCATACTTTGTGGGGCAGCACGGACATCAGCTCAAGAGGTAATGAACCTTTGCAATACCTCATCATTACTGATCTCTCTCTACTGCTAGTTTTAGAGACAATCTCAAAAAGTGGAGAGTCTCAGACGAACCAACTCTCTCAGATCAAGCACAGATAGGGGTCGAGTTGAAATCCTTCGTACTGGTGGACCCTGAGTGGGCCAGAAATTCAAGAATAACGGACTGTGGCCAGTTTTGCACGGAATTGAGGAGTGCACTGTCGGTCGTGCCAAGGTCAATTAGAGACGTGGACACCCTGGAGATGGCAGCGAAGATTTTTCCGAAGGCCATCAAATCTTTCTATGAAAGTAATGGTCGACCCACGAGAGTCAGAAAAGCTGCGGAGACACACTGATGAAACGGGAAATATTGAAGAGCTTCGCAGGGAAACCAGAGAGAGGCTTAGACGTGCCAGTACTGGCAAAACGGATGAACTATAAACCTCATTTACGACGATGAGGGATGAATACACGGGTGAAAGACGTAAGGCGAAGGGAGAAAGCTGGACCAACTTTTGCACAGACATTGGGAAAGGAGAAGAGGCAGCTACACTGGCCGAGCTGCTTTCCTGGAACCCAGATGCCATTCTCGGCACCCTAAAATTGCCCAACGGGGGATATTCAGCGTCGGACGAGGAGACCTTGGCTCACCTGATCAAGGCACATTTTCCGGGTTTCATAAGGTCTGGAGATAAGGGGGCGACACCTCAGAGTCAACCACAGCCGCCTGTGGCCCAGCTGTGTTCGGAACGGCGGCTAGCCAACGAAATTGTTACTCCCTTCAGGTGGGCCCTGAAGTCTTTCAGTCCTTATAAGTCTCCTGGTCCGGATGACAAATATCCGATAATCTTACAGAAAGCTGGAGAGACTATCTTAGCGCCGCTCGTGAGACTTGCTAGGGCTAGTCTAACGCCACTTCACAAGGAGTAACACGCCTATAGGGTTGGTCACTCGGCCGAGACAATTCTAAGCGGAGCAGTAAACCTACTCGTAGGACAACTGAAGCAGAAAGGCCTCGCGATTGGAACCTTTATGGATATCGAAGGAGTCTTCAACTAAACCTCCAGAAAGGTGATTAGAGCAGCCATGATTGCACATGGTGTGCCAATTGCAGTCGTGGAAAACAAGTGCAAGAAGCTTGTCGCAACTCTGTGGCTATGGACAGGGCCAAAGAGAAAATATGGGGCTTGAAGCCAGAGACACTTATATGGCCGTAAGGAGAGGACGTTGGGGTCACGCTTAGATTTACAAGGGGACGCGATGGGATTACCCAAGCGTCAGGGGCTCTTACGTTCTCAACCCAGGAAGTAATAATAATAATAATAATAGTAATTAGAAACCTGTAATTATGGAAAGTTTTGTAAAAGAACGCGATTGTGTAACATTTTCAACTTTAGTTACATATTGATAGAAGGGAATTGTGAAACTTGTAAGTACAAAATACATTTACGCACTTAATCTACTTTGCCTTCCTTCAAGATCAAAATTCAAAATGAAAACTGATTCCAATACCTTGAAAATCCCAGGCATTTTGTGTTTTCTCCTCAAGAGATATTATTTTCCCTAAAATGTAGAAAACTTCCAAACTTTCGAGTTTTCAAGAAAGAAATTTCATATTTCGGCTTCGAAACTTTAAAATTTGGTAATGAACGATCAAAACAAATAAATAAAATCAACAAAATACTTAATAATATACGTAAGTCCTGAAAATCTTTTTAATTATTGAACTGAAGTAGCAAAATATTATATTAATAATAATAATAATAATAGTATATTATCATAGAGTTGACATAGTACTTTAGATTCTTAAACGTGAAATTGATGCTTCAACATTCTCATCCTGCAAACTGAAAAAAATTATATAAAGTTATTCTTTACATACCAATAGAATCAAGAGTAATGTGCAGGGTTAAGGCCACAGTATAAAGGATTTTCATTTTTTTAATGTTTCAAAAATTTATTAACGTGGAAATTTAAAAGCAGCGTAATTACTGAATATTCTGGTGTTTCGCCTTCCTAAGCAGAAATCGTATACAAGGATAATTTATGGGCTTGGTGACGTGGAAAATTTTAGGTAGTATCACATAAGTTATTTAACAGAAGTTAAGCTCTCGTAAGTTTCAAATTTCATAAATTCAGATAATTTTCGTTTGAAGTAAAAGTATGTATTTATTTTATTCTACTTTGAGAAGCTCAGAGACTGTAATAATGTGTAAAGAGTTATTATAAAATCACAATATTGATAACAGGTCGCGTGGATTTTAAAAACTGATGAAATATTTTTTTCAATCTTCGTTAGTAGAATTTTTTTCTACAAAATAGATGAAATTATCCGAAAGGAAGTTGAAAGTGAATTTTCAAACTGATTTTAACGTGTCAAATAACACCTTGTGTAACTTTTAATAACAATTTCCCTAAAAAATGTCAAAATATGCCGTTTAACTGAAGCGCGAAGTGTAGTAACGATCTCTAGTTTCAGTTTTTATAAGTAAATAACAAAGAACAAATGAATAAACGAAAAATGTAATTAACAGTAATGTAGGTCAACCTTCATCCGAGTATTTTTAATCAAAAAAGTTTAATACAAAAGGAGGATGAATTCTTTGCAGTTTTTACAAGGTTTCTTACCACTGCCGTGCTCCGGAGGATTACGATTGAGAAATTGGATTTTAATATGTTTTGGTTCTTCTCAATGGAGGGTGGTTTTTAGGGGGTTTTTACCGGTGTTTATTTCCCACATTATTATGAGAGAGACTATTTAATTTTAATTATCATAATCGAAATTTTTAAAATTAATTTATTCTGTTTAAATCATCTTTCTTGTTTCAAAATTTAACTGTTTTGTTAAAGGTCCGTCTGTTTGGATTGAAAGTTCATTTTTCAGCTTATAGTCTTATCACATTTTCATGTTGGAAATTGGCAACGTAACTCACAAGAAACACTTTTTTTTGAAATTTCTGATTTGAACCGCGAACGCCACTATTCAGGAGTGCTCCCTATTATTATGAAACTTCATGTTAAAAATGCTTATTTAACAATATTTATTTACAGTTTTATATTTTTGCTTTCCCGTTAGGTAAAAGTTTCAATTCTTATTCAATACTAACGTTGTAGGACTCGTTTCATTCTTTGACGGATACTCTAGAAACCTCTTAATTACGTTACTATTGAAAAACTTTTATTCATGAATTATACAATTATTAATTTAATTGGCAATATTTAGAGAAATATTTAGGGAATACAATGAGCCCTACAAAATTAGGATAAAATAAGAAAGACAAATTTTACCCACAGAGAAGCCAAAAAATTAAGCTTTGAATAACTATTGTTATATTAACAATTTCAACCTGAAATATTTTATTATAAAGTTTGCCTTTTTTACACTTCAAAAATTAGTTAGAATTAACGATGAGAATATTTCCCTTGAATTTTGTACATTTGTTATCTTAAAATGGAGAAAGCTAGCATCGTTAAAAATTATTTTGAAAATCTAGGAAAAAATCCCTTTTTTTATTGCAACAAATTTTGGATGAGAACTGAAGGAGGAATTGATTGTTATTTATTAAAAAATTTATATTAAAATATCATCTATATGTTCTAAAAACTCAAAATGTGTACATGCACTATACACGCACGACGTGCGACCCGCATAACGTGTGACCCGCATAACGTGCGACTTGCACGACGTGAGACCCGCATGACGTGAGACTCGCATGACGAGCGACTACATGAAGTGCGACTCGCATGACTTGAGACCCGCATGACGTGAGACTCGTATGATGTGCGACTCGCATGACGTGAGACCCGCATGAAGTGCGACTCGCATGACGTGCGACTCGCATGAAGTGAGACCCGCATGACGTGCGACTACATGAAGTGCGACTCGCATGACATGAGATCCGCATGACGTGAGACTCGCATGACGTGCGACTGACATGACGTGCGACTCGCATAATGTGCGACCCGCATGACGTGCAATGCTCCTGTTTCGCACATGAGGACGCATCTGTTTCATCCCTTGTGTGCACGCTATCTGGGATATTTGCAATGAAAAGTCGTATAGTTGAGAAAAAATCTTCAATTCTTGAGCAGATTTAAGCTAATAATTTTTAACATTGAAATGTTGTCTTGCAGTTTTTAAAAACAAAGTGGATGCGATAGCTTACAAGAATGCTAGATTGTGTTCATGCTATTTCAACGAAAAATGACATTTTTCAGAAAAAATGTTCAATTCTTAAGAATATCCAAAAATATTGAAAAAAGCCTAACAAAATACTTCTTATAGAATATCCTTAAATATTCCTTAAACTTGACGTACTTCATTGTTGCTTAAAAATGATATTCTTAAATTGAAAATTAAACTATTCAGCTGAAAGTTCAACTATTTTGTTGAAAATTCTTTTTTTTTGGGTAAAAATTAATTTTTTCAACTGAAAACTCAAGCACCTGATTTTTGGTGGAAAATTGATCTTTTATAGTTGAGAAATGAATTATTATTATGAATTATTAGTCAGAAACTAATTATATTGGTAGAAACTTAACCTTCTTGGTTGAAAATTCATATTTTTTGGTCAAATATTCTACTTCTGGGTTGAAAGTTAAACTGAATGGCAATCTTTTGTACGGAACCATTAGTCTTGAGATGAAAGGAAGCTACTCAAGAGAGAAAATCAATTTGTTATGTTCAAAAATGTTAAATGTATAAAAAATTATATTTTTTCGCGATTTTTCAATTCAGATAACAAATTCGTGAAATTTGGTTTAAAAAATAGGCCTGGACAAGAAGGCTCTTCACATGAGAAGTTTGAGAAAAATTCCAAATTTTACCGAATTTAATACCTCAACTTTAACGAATTCAGTAAAAAAATTTGTATCCTTGAATCTGATTCTAATGAAATGTAAATATCTCAGAAAAATAAGCTTGCTGCCTATGATCTATGAGATAACGAATATCGGATATATTACGTAATGTACAATGAAGCACCAGAATATTCCTTTTCTTGTTGAAGATTTAAAATATTGGTTGAAAACTCATCTCTTTGGTTGAAAATTTTTATTTTTTTTGTAGAAAATTAATCTTCTCAGTTCAAAATTCATATTTTTGGTTAAAAATTCAAGAAGCTTTTTGTCAAAAGCTCTTGGTCAAAACTTGAACTGCTTTGTTGAAAATTGTTTCATTTCTTTCTTTGAAATTGATGATTTAAACTGAAAATTCACTGCGAATTTAATCAAATCAGTAGGAAGTTTCACAGGTTCACGAGGCAGTCTCACTAATTCAAATGGTTAACAATGAAAAATTGAAGTAGAAAATAAATTTGACTTTTTTCGAATTGAGGATTCCCTTTCTACTGAAAATCGAGAAAATTTGATTTTACTGAACCTAAAGTTATTTAAAAAATCTAAGCTTTCTTTTCAGAAAAAAGGAACCTAAACAGGAAAAAATGTATTTATTTGTGATTTTCATTCTTCAAAGTTAAACTGTAATTGCAATTACGGGTCTGTCATTTTCTGCATGTTCTCGAGACTGTTTGATTAAATAATTATTGTGCAAAATGGAATAGGAAAAACTCGAAAGTTTCAAGTATGACTTAAGCGAGGCGAGTTACGTGATTATATTTAAAAGAATTATACCTTTTTCAAAAACATACGAATTTGCCTTTAATAATTATTTGATAGGGCACGTTTTGGTGTTAAACTTTGAAAATTCATTAAAAAATTAAACATTCCAATTTTGAAACAAACGTGAAATACGGAATATGAACATGGGAGGAAAAAACCAAGCCCCTTGAGTACCATAATACACTGACTTTTTAATGTAATTGCGTTACATATAAGATATCAATCTGACATTACACCACAAGCAATATTCTATATTAGTTTGATATTTATTTTTAAAAAATAGTGTGGTTGATAATTGTTTACTCAAGGGGTTGTAGATTCATTATCATAAAATTCAACGGTATGGTGCGGTAGGCGCCTATTGGAACTTCATGGAGTTCTTCTACGGTCAATATAGAAACCGTACTGCTCTGCATGTTTATTTTCGCTCGCTTCTTAGAGCGAGCTTTATATGTATACATTCCAGAAAGGACATCATGACTCTCCAATATTGCAAGAACGTCACCATCGGATGATGATAACACAATTTGTTCTTGGGTTGGAATAGGCTTATACTTATGCGGAGGCATTCTTATTTCAATTGATTTATTGGCTGGAAAAGTAAATCTTCGAAGTTCGAATGTCCGGCGCGGGTTCACAAGAGGAATAAGCCGGATAAATCTAAGTTGTTCAAATCCACACCCACTTTCTTCAAAAGAAGGAACCTGCCTCACACGAAGAGGACACCTGGACCTCGCACGAAGAGCAGACTCAGCAGGACGAGATCTGGACCTGTGGTGAAGAGGAGAATCAGTAGGAGGAAGAGATCTCTGAGGTGACGGATTCCTATTAGGAGAATAAGAAGGTTTCCCACGAGGAACACCAGGAATCGGGGCACCGTTAGGTAAACATTCGAATTCCAAACTTAATTCTGAAACAAGAAAGAGATGAATAAATTTTTGTCAACGTTATTAATTCGTGGACATGAAGTTTAAAATGGAAAAATTCTTGAATACTCGACCACCAATATTGAAGAAACAATATTCGTGAAGGTTCCTGGAAAAGTTTTATTTAGAATGAGTGTGGACAGAATGTAATGCGCTGTGATACATCCACTAGAACACGAAGTGCGAATAGTCAACTAGTCGCTAGTCGACTTCAAACTGTGTATAGAAAAATAAGAAAAACGGTTTCTCAGTTCTCGAAATGGAATAGTTTTACAATGAAATATAAACGCTCACATCGATTGCAGGTGAAATATTCGCTGCAAAAAAATTAACTTGGCCGACTAAACTTTAAACGAAAGGAATATTATTTCCCGTTTTTAATCGTTTGCCTCGAAAATTTTTCGAATTATAAAGTCTCATTTTTTTAAAGTAGCGATAATGACAATACCAGCGGGGAGCACTGGGAATAGTTAAAAAAGAGGTAAACATAGTGGTCAGATCCTCTTTAGAACAATTCGACTTGTAAGTTCTGGTCAGGGCGATTTAAGACAGTCAAGATTTTCTATTTTTTTGCGACTAGAAAATTTTCTAGTTCTAGTTAGGCCTCAATCTTGTATTTTAGCCAAGCTCTAGTTGGACCCTGATTAGAAAAAAAGGAGCAAGAAATTCTAATCAGGAACTATTCGTGTCTTAACCCTTCTAAATATGAGACGACTGGATTATTCTAATATTTCGTCAGTTTTTAATCGTTTGGATTTAAAAATTCTAGCACGTGGTTCATCGGGCTTTTGAGAGACAAAGTAAGCGGATGAAAAAAAGACAAGAACGAAGCGTCGGGACATCCATTATGGTACAAGATATGTTTTGTATAAAAAGTGAAAATTGCTTACATCCAATGAAATAAATCACAGTTTCTACTTAACGCCACACTTCATCCTCTGGATCCCACCAGATCGCGTAAAAAACGGGCGGATTCAAAGAATACTTCTTCCTGAAATCTTCTTTTTTTCTTAATCGTGCAATTATTCACGTGGCGGATCTTCACAGTTTCTTTACTATGAATTTGGAATTTGAATGCGGCTGGCAGGTACTTCCTACCCGAAGACTACTGCACATGCGTCAAGTGAACGTGGTTTGGTGTATGGTGTGGGCACATGATCCAACAAACTATGGTCCCACCACTTGAGGGTACGAAATACGTTCAAGCCGCGTCTCGTACGACGACCTCCATATTGGTTACCATGACAACGTAGATAATTCGTAGGATTCGCCACAATTTGGAAATTCCCATTTCCAAATTTTAGATAAAGAAAGCACTTCAAGTAGTTTTTAGAGTAGAAATAGTATTTCAAAGAAGAGATATTGCTGAATTATAATAGAAAATTTGTTTACATCGTTCGTTGCAAATTCAACTTTCTTTTGCTAAAAATTGTACTTTTGGTTGAAGATTCATAATTTTGATTGGAAATTCATCTGTGGTTGAAAATGTAACTACTTTGTTGCAAAATCAATTTACCTAACTAAAAATTCAACTATTCCAGTAGAAAATTAAACTATTTTAATGAAAATCCGTTTTTTGCTAATAATTAAAATTTCAACAGAAAATTTAACCATTCTATTTTTTATTGAAAATTTATATTTGTTATTTAGAAATTAAACTAGTTGTTTGAAAATTTATGTACTTTGTGAGCATTCGCCTTTTTGTAGAAAATTAATCTTTGTGGCTAAAAAATCATCTTTGTGGTATACAATTCAACTATTCCAGTTGAAGATTCATAATTTGAGTTGAAAATTCCTCAGTTTAGTTGAAATTTAATTTCTTCAACTGAAAATTTGAATGTCTATTTTTCCTTGAAATTTGATCTTTACTTGTTCAAAATTCAACAGTTTGGATGAAAATTCGTCTTTTTGAATTGAAAATGCAACTATTTTGTTGAAAATCTATTTTTTATTGTAGAAAGTTATGCTTTTCCTGATATATTAATCTTCTTGTTGAAAAATTCTTCTTTTCGGTTAAAAATTCATGTATTCCAGTTAAATATTTATCATTTTAGTTAAAAATTCATCTTTTATTAGGTTGGAAATAAAATTACGTGGTTGAAAGTTAATTTCTTTTGTTAAAAATTAATTTTTTTGGTTGAAGATTCATTATTTCAAATAAACATTCATTTATTTCGTTGAAATGTGAGGTAATTTGATGAAAATTTCTTTTTTCTTCGTATGGAAAGGAATTTTTCTACCGAAAATTGAACTATTTTGTTGGAAATTTGTTTCCTTTTTGGGTAAAAATTATTATTTATTCGATCTGAAAATGTAACTATCATTCCAGTTGAATATTCCGTAATTTTAGTTAAAAATGTTTCATTCATCGCTCATTCATCGTTCATATTTATCTATATTTATCGTTCATTTCAAAATCGATAGTGTGAATCGTATGGAAAATCACCATTCTTTAAATATGTTGCAAAGAAGCACTTCAAATTTTTTAGTAGCAAACTTTTTTACATTCCCATATTCGTTATAAATATAAGACACATGTTTCTGATTTTCGATTGAGCTTCATACGACTATTTATAAGACTGTTTTCGAGTTTTTTCTACAATTCACACATGCAACGTTGAGCCTGATTCAAGCTTCCCGCTTGACGTCATTTTAAAAATGGAGGTCGTTGTACGAATACCTACGGGCGATTTGATTGGTTCACTTTTTTTTAGATGCGCGTGGCGAGACCATAGTTTCTTGGATCATGGTGTGGGCACGAAGTCATAGTAAGGAGAAACCACGCTAATGCTTCTCATGGTGATTCTGAAATTTGCAATAATTTTTTGTCTTTCTCAAACGGATGTTACTTCTCTGTTCCAACATTCGACCATTCAAGCATAGACATCAAATGTAATTTGTGCGATTTTCAGTCCGAATGAATCCGATTCAATCCGAACTCGGATTCATTCGGGTTGAAAATCGTTTTTGGTCAATCCGAGTTCGGATTCATTCGGATTGAAAATTTGGTTCGGATTCATTCGGATTGAACCGGATTGAGTCGGATTAATTTTTGACCGATTTGGATCGAACGAAATGTAAAAAAAATTCGGATTAGTTCGAATTAACTCGGATTGGTCCGGATACAGATTCCGGAATGATTCGGGTGATTTCGGATTGGTTCGGAAGGAATTCCTATCCGATACTTTCGCCAGGGGCAGTGACTTTAAGTGTAGATGCTTCTAAAAATGGTTGAACTGTAGTTTTGCAACAAGGAAATTTACTCCTCACACACAGTAATAATGCTATCATAGAGACAGAACGCAGATAAGCTCCAAATGGAAGAAACATTTTGTAGATAGGGATCGTGGCCTTTAGAATCGGATTTCGAAAAATCAATGAATCAATGTCCATCGCAAATACAGAAAATAGAAGAAAAACTGTAAAATAATGCTCAAATCATACGTGTTATACAATTATATTTACCAATAGAATTAAAGATGATTGCCCAGGTTAAGACCAGAATATAAGCGACCCTCATTCTTTCAAGTGGAGGATAAAGAGACTACTATATTGATGAAGTATTTGGTTAACAGTGTACTAATGATCGTTCTAATGCTTCATTATATATTATAGTCGTTATCTTTGGTATATAAACTATACCTAGACTATAGTTCCTATCTCACATATTGCAGGCGTCAACCTCATTCTACTGAGATATTCACGTTTCATTAAAGTCAGTTCTAAAGATTGAAATTTAATTACTAAATTCGTTAAAGTTGAGGTAAAAAATTATTCTTCAAACAGTCAGAAATACACCCGAATCTCGGTTTAGGAACGGTGTCGGGGTGCCTGCAAATAGCCTCGTTCCTAATTCGGGAGTATCGAAACATAAGCAGTTAGGGCCGCCTGAACCGTTTCCAGTTGGAATGCATAATATTGCGCAATATACTCGACTGCATACTCGCGCACTGCGTCCCTTCCGAGGCGGGAGTCGCAACCGTCTCTCGCTTCTAAAACACGAGTTCCTCAACCGAGAGTCGGATGTATATCTACTATGGGTCATTCGACTTGGGATTTTATAAGCTCCCAGAAATTAAAAAAAATGTCTAGCATTATTTTCAACCCAGTTATCGTGTTTCAAAGTATTCTGCAAATTGAAGCTAGATAAATGTCGTAGATATTATTGAAATTTTTGAACAAAATATCATTAATTCTTTATCTGAACTAAAAAATGATAAGAAATCATAACTTTTTATATGTGTACTATCTTCTTTACTCTGCTTATTGATATTTTCTCCAAAACAGATACAATTAGTACATATACTCTCCCTGTATCATATGTCCTATACTCGTTATCTAATAGATTGTAGACGTAAAGATTATTCTTCTGAGATATTTACATTTGATTAAACTCAGTTTCAAGAATAAAACTTTAATTACTGATTTCTTTAATGTTAAGGTAAAAAATTTGGTAAATTCTGGAATTTTTTTACACTACTCACATGAAGAGGTCTGTTCAGGACTATTCTTGAACAAAATTTCACTAATTTGTTATTTGAGTTTAAAACTGATGAACAACCATAATTGCTTATATCTGTACTACCCAATTTTCTCTGTTTATTGGAATTTTCTCAAAAAAACATAGATTTAGTGCATATTGTAGTCCATGAACAATAGACCATTCTTCGTTTCTGTTGAATTTTCAATTGAAAAAGAGGAATTTCCAACCAAGAATGGAATGGTTGAATTTTCCGTTAATAAATTTATCTTCAACCAAAAAATACGAATTTATATGAAAATATTTTAGAAGATTGAATTTGCAACCAGAGTGATGAATTTTAAACTACAATGATGAATTTTTTCTCAAGTAGTTTAAAGAAGATGAATTTTCAAAAGAGAAGATTAATTTTTTACAGAAATAGAAAAATCTACAACAAAATACATTACCTTTCAAAATGTGATGTGTAATGTGATATAATTTTGAAAATTTATAAATTTGTTGATTCATCCTTCAATTTAGAGCATTGAAAATGACAGCGTGGACTTTTATTTTTTTCGAATTTTTCAACTGTACAATTTATAAAAGTTAGAAAAATTTTATTTTGCATTTTATTTCCCGAAAAAATTGTTTGCGTTTGAAATATTTTAGGAAGGAGAATTTTCTATAATTTCGGAAGATTTGGAACCATTTTACAGGACCTTCAAGGTTTTAAGCTATTTTAAAAAATTTCGCAGGATTTTATTCTTTTAAATTTACTCAATTCTACTCAATTGGATAGATTTTTTTGAATTTTTTAAAACTCACCTTAAATTTATATGAATTTCATCGAATTCTTCTCGTTTCCCCTAAATTTCTCTGAATTCATTCAAATTTTACGGAAATCAATGGAAGTTCTGTCAATTTTTTCAACTTTTTAAAAATGTATTTGAATTCTTTTGAATTTAACTTGAATTGTTTTTGAAGTCTTATGAATTCCTCCTGAATTTCGATGGAGTTTCTGATTTTTCAACTACTCGAAAATACCCATTCCGATTTTTGGGCACCAACCTTAACGATAAAAAGCAATCCCTTGGTTCCACGTGGATATGGCTTTGTTAAAAAATAATCATTTTGGGAATTTTGCGGTGTAAATAGAGTCTTTGATTTTTGGTCAACTCGAAAATACGTATTCCGACCTTTGGGCTCCAACCCTTAATGTTTAAACTTAACCCCTTTGTACCACGTAGGTAAGACTTTGTCGAAAAATTATAACTTTGAGAATTTTACGGTATGGATAGAGTATCTGATTTTTGAGCTACTCGAAAATAGCTATCCCGATTTTTGGGCTCCTACCCTTAATCTTTAAACTTAACTCCTTTGTACCACGTAAGTAAGACTTTGTCAAAAAATAACAATTTTGAGAATTTTACGGTATGGATAGAGTCTCTGATTTTTGGGCTACTCGAAAATACCTATTCCGATTTTTGGGTTCCAACCCTTAATGTTTAAACTTAACCCTTGGCTCCACGTAGGTATGACTTTGTCAAAAAATAATAATTTTGAGAATTTCATGGTACGGACAGAGCCTCTGATTTGTGACGTGGTACATTTAAGAAAAAACTGATTTTTTCCGCCTGTTCTAAAAGATTGCAAAACCTTCTGAATGATGAATGATGTTCAATTATTAGAGGCTTTTTTATATGCCAAGCCAAAAGGTACCAATATACCAATAAACATTAAATTTCTAGTAATTTCAACGAAAATATACTTGGAGATTAGCACAGCGAAACGAATCAACCCACAGTTTGTCGAAATAGAGACAAAGTGGAACTATTTTGAATTTCAAAGTTTAAAAAAAGTAAATCCACGCTGTCTTTGTCAATACTTTAAATTGTACAATGAATCAACAAATTTGTAAATTTTCAGAAGTATATCATTTTAGGAAATTGCATATTAAAAACTTCGTTGATTAGAAGTTGAATTATTTTTATTTTTTAACAATATTTTTAATTCTAAACTAAAATAAACAAAAGTTCACAGCTCTCGTCAACGGACTGGTCACAACTCTCGACAATTGCCTCAACACGGCATTCGACAAAGCAGTCGCCACAATCGCAGTTAAGTTCGCCACCTATTTCACTACCACATACGCCGTCATTTACAATTTTAAAAATTAAAGATGATGGTAATTCCCTCTTTCGCAGTTTGTCCTTGGCCTAGTTTTGAAATGCAGAAGAGTACCCAAAAATACGACACGAAATAGTGAGCTATGTAACTGACAATTGGAAAGACTATGTCCAGGAGTTGTACCTGAAAAATGATAGGAAATCGTACTCAATACCCAAAAAGTATGAGAATTTTATGGGAAGGAACGAAGTGCCCGGCACAGAGTTTGAGATAAAAATCTTCACACTTTTGTACGAGGTGAAAGTGTGTATGTACATACAGGACGAAAGACAACGCTTCAATATGATTTGGCAGAGAAGCCCTCCAGAAAGAAGTTGCATTGTGAACGAATTTATTATGCTGCTTTTTACCAAAAAATTAGAAGATGGACACTTTGATATCTTACAATTCGGAGACAAAAATGGTTTTGAAAATATAATACAGGCAGAGAAATTAAACACGCGAGAAAGGAAGAGGACATGAAAGCGTGATAGCCAAAAACGGAAACTGAGAAATAGCAGAGCTAAGTTAAGAAAGGAAATTTCAAGAGAAGAAGAAATGAACGAGGAAAGATTTTCCATGGACGAGATGGAAAAGAAAGGCAAGAAATAAAAATCGTGCTTGATGAGGAAGTTGATTCTTATTCAACCAAAAAGACGTAGTATCACTAAAACAAGGAAGCCTGGTTTACGAATTATTAGTAATGATGGAAGTATAAAAGTGCAAAGAAAAAGCAGATGGTCCTTTGAAACTAGAGTTACTGAAAATTCACTAACGATAAAGGATAATACGCATCAGCGGATGAATATTCATCTGAAGGCGAACGAAGCAATGACGGTTTATGTTATTCATTAAGAATAGAAGAGAAGGAAAACTTAAAAAATGCAGAGATAATACTGAAAGAAGAAGAAAAAGTACGAGTCGAAAATAAAAATGAAGAGGATGTAGAATGCAACGAAGAAAAACAGCAGCTTCCATGTGGAAAAACGTGGAAACTGGCAAATATAATCGAGACTGTGTTCGAAGAACCATTAGACAAATTCGCTTAGAAGATGTTGTATGTCCATGCCAATTAAGATTTCACAATATGAGGGAAAATATAAAAGTATCAGAAAGTATTATAACGTATGCAACATGTTCCAGGCGTGATTTGCATACACAATATTTCAAATTTGCAATACACGATTGCAATGAACCTTTCAAAATTTTAAATATATCAAGCAATACTGAATAGCTCTCTAAACAAGAGGAAAGCCAATTTTTACAGAAAGGATAGCAGAGCATACAGTAATTAAGGGCTTAAACGAGGAAATACTCTTAATTGAAGAGACAATCAATGAACTCGAAATTGCAAGAAGTACCAAGAATTATACGGGAAGAAGGAAGCAGTACACGCAAAATCAAAATTTTTTAAAGTTACTTCCCGAAATTTATACACATCGAAAAATCATTCGAAACTGGGGATTCTTTAATCGAGGATGTTACAAATCCATTTGTGAAGGATGTATGGAGACGAGGAATACCAGCATCAGAAAAAAGAAAAAGCTCATTTTAAAGGTAGAGAAATTCGACGCATCGTTGAGGACGTGATTTAATCCAAAATGAGGAATAAAGAAGACTCCAAAAAAGGAAAAGTTAAAGTGCCAAAAGTGACGAAAGCCCAGAAATTTCCTCAGATGAGAACAAAAAGGGAGAGACTCCTGTGAATGAAACAAGTGAAGAGGAAGGTCCAGTCAACTGATTCCGAGAATGAAATAGAAGAAGTATCAGTTGAAAAGAAAAAGAAAAAAAAATATCGGAAAACAGAATTTCTTCCAGTTAGAACGAAGAAATGAAATGTTTTGAGGGAAAACAGAGACAAAATAAAGTCCTTCATTACTTGCCAAACGGACTTATCAATGATCCAGCATATTATGCATGCTCGACATCGAATAATATGAGAGTTGGAAAATACAAATTTGACCTACCTATAACATCAACAACAAAAGAGTTCACTCTTTCGTGCTTCTATAAAGAAATGGAATCCATCAATTATGTATATGCCAACTGACGACACAAGAGCAGCAATAGGTAACTACACTATTAAAAGGAGAAAAAACGATTTAGCTCTGTACAACGTTAAATTTACTTTGGGTGACGTACTTTTCCTACCATACGTATTCAACTTCCACTGGCGACTGCTGATCGTCAGCATCAAACAGAAATGCTTAACTTGATTAGATTCCTTCGCTAAAGCAAGTGACACCAGGAGAGTATTCTTAGAATTTAAAAACTTCTTAAAAGCTTGCAAGGACTCCTCATCATTTGAAAGGTTAAAAAAATGGAATGGTCTACGAAGATTTTTGAAGAAAAGCGAACATTCCAAGCAACAAATGATAAGGTGGTCATAACGTCAGTTCCACAAGAAGGCTGCTAAGTAGGTAGTACAAATATGAAAAAATTTATGAACTTTTTTTTCACAAACATAACCTCAAAAAAATTGTTTGAAAATTTCGAAATTTTTGTTTTATGGGTTTTGTTCCGAGTACCACTTTGATCTTTCACCAAAAAATCTTCAATTTATGTCCAAAAACATATTTGATCGCCCAAAAGGATGGAAGAGGTAGAGCATGGTTAGACAAATTAAAAACCGCGAGTGCCCAGTACACTGGGTGTCGAACATTGAGAAATGGGCGTATAGAGCAACGACTACCACGAAAAATTACGTTAAATACTTTAAAATCTAGAAATATACTTGAAAAGTTCAACAGTCTGATTCTTAGGCACGTACCTTACATAGTCTCCATATGCTGAGCATTACCTTCTGAGAATTCGTAGCGTCGCGTCGCAGCATTTGCTCTGTTATTCCCAACTGTTTCAGCAATATTCACTTGTGTTATCGTTGTTTGTTTATTCTTCAATAACGTCTGTTCCTCCACTGAAGTTGAAAGCGGCTTTCAGCGTCGCAGGATTTGTTTCGTTACAAATCGTTTCAGCGATATTAATTTGTTCCGTCACTTCAACTGCTTCAGCAACATTCACTTGTTTTTTCGTTGTTCGTTCATTCTTTAGTAACTATTTTTTGATGTTAAATATTGCGATATACTAGTAAAAGAATTTTTCTACCGAAACGAGAAAACATCTGCCTCAATCAGGATTTGAACCGGGAACGCCACTATCCATGAGTGGAGCGTAAACCAATTACTTAAAATCTTTACTTTATTCTTTAGTAACGTCTGTTTCTTCCCTGAAGTTGAAAGCCCTTTCCGTTGTCGCAGGATTTGTTTCGACACCAACTGTTTCAGTGATATTCATTTATTCCGTCACTTCAACTGTTTCAGCAACATTGACATGGGTGTCAGAAGTACCTCGGCCCAGGCTCGGTCAACTCTATTCATGGAAATGGCGAATTTTTAGGACTTAGCCGCGGGGACTGAGAGGCATTGAGTGCGATATTAGTTCTTTGGCCTATCGCAGATGGCGCAGACTATCAGCATCAAGGGGTGGTGCGATGTAGAAAGCGCGTGCGCGGCAAATTGTTTGGTGTGGTTGTGGCTGTCAAAGTGCACGTGAGTCGAAAAATAAATAAAATAATTATGGAGCGTAAAACATGTGCAATGAGTGGTTGTGGTTGCAAAAAGTGAATGATAAAGAAAAACATAAGTTTCCAACGCGACGGTCGATAGGCCTGCAGTGGGTGGAAAATACGAGCAATAAAAAGTTGCAAAAATTACCCTATGAGACTATAACCTCGAAACGGTTTTTCACGTGCCGTTATCATTTTCAGGAGATAGATTTTTTCAAAACGCAAAGTGTTGCGGTGAGATTAAATCGTGATGCCATCCCGGCCTTAAATTTACCCGACAAGAAAGTCGTGTCTGAAGAAAATCCCAAGGAAATCGATTTGCCTACTGTACCTAGTGCTCCTGCTTCTGCAGCATGCACACCTACCAAAGAGGATGTTGAACTACGTTTCTTATCCCCGTCGGTTGGGAAAATGCCAACACTTTCCCGGAAATCTTCTGAAGAAGAAATTAGAAAAAGCTCCATGTCATTTACGCATGTAAGTTTGGAATTTTACTAGGCATCATGATGGACAATGGCCCTAACCTCAAAATTCAATTTTTATTTTCCCCATAACATTTAAGCAGATTTTTTTCCTTTTGCAAACGAATTTTTTTGCAGTATTACAAGTATTCATACAACAAAAATGTATATAATTTTAGTACGTTTTGCATGCGTAATGAAAGCAATTAGAGAACTGAATTTTGAGGTTAGATTTCGAACAGATAGTTTTTCGTGAGCGTTATTATAATTATAGTATATTGCGTGACGAGGGTCGAAAGGCACCGATTTCAGGAGCGTGAAGTTAGCTAGTTAGTTAGTTAGTTAGTTATATCACAAAAGTGAAATCGTTGCCTCGGCCCGAGTCATGCATTTTCATCATATCGATTGAGGTATGATTAAAAATAATTTTCAATTAAGGGCATGCTCTCCGGTGACCACGTGTCCTTGGTTATGCAATTTTTTTTGGTGTTCTCCATGTCCAAACTAAACGATTCCAGCTTTCACTTGCAGTTTTTTCAAGAAGCCTATAGAGAAATTTCGCGGATGAGGTTGGTTAACTCCCAGACAAAAGTGCCTGTTGCCAGGCAACCTCCGACTCTAAAAAATTTACAATTAACACTTAGAGGATTTGAACTGCTCTGGAGAAAAGTAAAAACACTCGGCTTCAAGAATCTGAAAACGGTTCATATTAATCAGGATCCTATCGAGAACTTTTTCTCGTAAATCCGTGACTGCGAGGTTAACAACCGGAAACCGATCTGCTACCAATTGGTTAGATTTTCTAAAACCTTGGTCGTGAATAACGTGACAGACTCCCACTCGACCGGTTCGAACTGCAAGGATGGCGAGGAATCTTTCCTGCAAATGTGGCAAAGCTACCTTCACCCTGACACACTAACCAGCATACACTTCCTTATTGTACATTCGCAACCACTCAACATAAAATTTACACTTCAAAGAAAGATCCCCTTCCTGAGAAAGGTACAATTTTCAGACACGCACACCGTTCTGCAAGAACTTAAAAACAAAATCCCAGACATGATCTCTTGTCCTCCTTGTGCAGGTCTTATCGACAGCATTAGTTGCACAACGAACCGGCGAGTGGGTGGTAGAGTAATTTCGCGCCAGGAAGAAATCCATTTAGATTTAAAAACTATTGTTCGCAATGTCATGAGCAGCATATACACAATAGTAGGAGTTCGGCAAATTGTGTATCTGTTACTTTGACGGGAGGTTAGAAGTGATCGCGTAACCTGCCTAACTCACAAGGAAAAAGTCATCTCTGTGTTTCTAAACGCCTGTGTAACACAGTATATTAAATCCACAGCTGCATACTTTACAGCGATTTTGAAAGGCAAGCTTTCATTTGATTTAGACAAAAATCCAAATGCGAACGAGTTCGTGGAAAGAGCCGTGAAAACGTATAGAAGCTCGCTCAAAGGCAAAAATACTTTTTCTACTCTCTCCAGGAAGTGAGAGTTGTTCTTACTTCTTCTCTAGAGAAAATCGCAGGGTGGCCGCTCGACCGGGAAATGACCGTACATTTCTTGAGACCGGGAAAAACAACGAAAATGACAGATTTTAATGTTCTACTTTTTTTTGTAATTGCCCAGTCTCTTTCCTTTTTTAAAACCGTTTTCTGATCATATTTCTCTTTCTAAAAGTTCCTAATGTATAGTAAAATAATAAAATACTTCTATTCCTGAAAGAGAAATCCGTAAATAAACTATTTTTTACTTTTTTCAGCAATAAAGCACAAAAGAATTCCAACCTAAAATATTAAATGTTAATTTTCTACAAAAAAGTCACTCTTATAAGCTTTTTTCACTCTACTTTTCCGTTTGATCAGAAAAGATAATTCTTAAAATTATTATTGTTCATTTATGAAGAAATATACACCTTTAATTTTTTTATATGCCTTCCAGCGAAAACTCGTCTGTAATATCGTCACACTAAATCTTTATTTTCCCGGAACGGAATGATTTTTTTTTATGGAAATTTTTTCTTCTATTCAGCCTCCCCATATCTCGGGAGCTAGTTTTTATAATTACTCTAACTTGAAAAATAGATTTCTAGTCGCTATTCAAAAACGATTCTCAAAATCCATTAAATTTCAACATCAAAATTCTTGAACGATTTACTTCTTCCAATTCATCATCTCAATATCTCGGAAGTAAGTTTTTATTTTTTGTTTAAACAGAAAATTATACTTTTTATTGTTATCCGTAACCGAGCCTGTTCCAAATTTAGGTTTCTGTCACTTTGAAATTGTAAACTTCGACATTCTATTTCTCGGAACTAGATCATTTTTTTTAATCATACTTTTTTGGTCTCAATTCAGAAACACTTCAGCTCGGGAGTGAAATTTTGTTTTATCTCTAAATGGTGCTTTCGATTTTAAAGAATATTATTTCAGTCTCCTGAAAAATCCGATTTAGTTGGTTATGTAGTTCTGTACTGCAGTCCTTCAAACAAAGGCAAAATTAAGTGAATGAGAAACGTAAGATGGGAAATAAAATTATAATTTTCTTTAATTTCCTATTTTTGGTTTCTTATTTGCTTCATTTTGTCTTTATTATTCATTTTTTGTTGAATTACAGTAAACTTCCTTTTATTTTAAGGTCCTTGAAACGTACCCGACCAATTATTTTAAGGTTGGAGGGGCCCCCACCTCTACCGCGATTCGGCAGTTTACTATTATCGACGACGTTCATTGGCTGCCCCGGTCTGTATCGCTGCGCTTGCGCTAAGCAACTTTTTCAACTGCGCATGTGCCGAAAACCGCGGTCGATTTGAAGTCAATAAGTACTATCAATATTAATTCAGACGAATACATCGAAAAATCCCTGGAAATGCTGGCCCATGCAGTTTCTCAGTTCAAGGGGCGAGCGACGGTTGCAACTCTCGCCTCGGAAGGACCGCGTACGCGAATACCCACTTCAGTATATTATTGCACAACATTATGTATTCCAATTGAAAACGGTTTAGATGGTCCTGATTTTCACAGTTGAAAAAGTCGTGGTCGGTTAGCATGTGAGTGTTTTTCAAGTGCCTTTCCAGTGTTTTTATGTTGACATACGACAATTTGCTAACTAAAACTCAATATAATAGATCAAAAAACGACTCAAATATTTCGCGGAATAGTGAGTTTTCCAGCATGGCTTCGCGGCAATCCTAGGCTAGACGTGGAAAGGGCAGTCGTCAGGAAGGTTAGCCTAAAACACGCGTTTTTGAACTGCATATGAGTTTTTATTCTAAACACGAAGGTACGTTATAAAGGTCTCGATAGTAATATTTTTCAAGTGTTTCGCGAAATACAATCAACTATCCGAAATTTGAGGTGAGAGTACAGGGATCGGGTTAAATTGATCTGATTTACTTTTACGTTTAGCATGTTTTCTCGAAAACGTCGTGAAACGTATTCCCGTGACGTCGTGAAAAAATACTCAATTCAAGGCCTCCCGCTCTTCCGGCCACTTTTCAGTATTTCAGTACATTTATCATACCGATTGTGAAATTTTGAACTCTTAAGTGGGTGTCAAATAAATTCGGAAGCACCCAAGTTTTTTTTTTGGTGATAGTCGTTGCTCTACATATCCATTTCACAATGTACAGCATCCAGTGTACGGTGCGCTCACGGTTTTTTTGTCTAACTATGCTCTACCTCTTCGATCCTTTTAGGGATCAAATATGTTTTAGGGCATGAATTGAAGATTTTTTGGTGAAAGATAAAAGTAGTACCCGGAACAAAACCCATAACAAAAATTTCAAGATTTTCACAATTTTTTTAGGCATGTTCGTGGGAAAAAGTTCATAAATTTTTTCCAGCATCCTAATAGTCAGTCTCATAACATATTTTTTGCTCATCAAAATTGGTCCAGCCGTCCTCAAGAAAAACGACTTTTTAAATTTTCCTTCTGACCCCCATAACTCCTATAAAAATAATTTCTGGGAAACAATGCTCCAGGGTATTTTACTACCGATTGATGCCATCTTATGGTGGAAATATAGACCTGATCGGGCCGGCGG
>CAKNXH010061578.1:4276-46625 GCA_932178445.1 Andricus quercusramuli
TGAACCAACTTGTTTTCAACTTGGACCAACTTTTCCTCAGCTTGGACCAGCTTATCCTTAGCTTGGAACAGCTTGTCCTTAATTTGGAACAGCTTGTTCTCAAGTTGGAACAGCTTGTCCTCAACTTGAACCACCTTGTTTTTCAATTGGACCAGCTTGCCATCAACTTGAACCAACTTGTTTTCAACTTGGACCAGCTTGTCCTCAACTTGAACCAGCTTGTCCTCAATTTGAACCAACTTGTTTGTAGCTTGGACTAACTTTTTCTCAGCTTGGACCAGCTTATACTCAATTTGGAACAGCTTAACTTGAACTAACTTGTTTTCGAATTGGACCAGCTTCTTCTCAAATTGGAACAGCTTGCCCCCAATTGGGAACAGCTTGTCCTAAACTTGAACCAACTTGTTTTCGACTTGGACCAGCTTTTTCTCAACTTGGAACAGCTCATCCTCAACTTGGACCAGCTTATTCTCAACCTGGACTAGATTGTCCTTAATTTGAAACAGCTTGTCCTTAACTTGGAACAGGTTGTTTTCACTTTGGCACAGCTTGTCCTCAACTTGGACCAGCTTGTCCTTAACTTCCATATCTAAAAATTTCCCTCCCGCCTTGAATTTTCGTAATTCTTTCTCTAGACTCTTAATTGCTTTGATCAACCTCTTTTCATTCAATACTTTACCAAAAGAGATAATGAAGCAGAAGCACTGAGCACTATTTCTTTCACGAGATATTTTAATGACTGGAGATAGACATTGAGGGCGTTTATTAGGCCGATCTATGGAGCCCGCATGACACGATATTAACCGATTCTCGATGTCTACCCTCGGGAATGCTTTGAGGTATTCAAGCGACCGAACACTCGATACGGCATGTCATCTCATATGTTCCGGCGCACATTCGTAAACCACTCTCTCGGGTATCATATCTCTATTCCTTTCACTCTCTTTTGCTCTATCTATCACTATCATATTTCTCTCTCCATCGCCCACAACTCTCTTTCTCTCCGCCATCCAGCTTTCATCATCCTCCTTCTCTCTTTCCGTCTCTCTCTTCCTCTACTCTCATCTATCTCTTTCTCTCCACCCGCCTCTCTCTTTCTCTTACCCTCTCTAGCTCGCCGCGATCTGCTTGTGATTCAAAACCTCAGGACACTTGTTGCATTGCCTGCTTACTCGCATATACACATACACAACTAAACTGGAAACTGTTTTACGTTAAGTCGACGTTACACAGTGCGATTCATCGAGTCGAGAATCCCCCGCATTAATCGTCCTAGTGCTAGAAAGTCACCCTCCCTTTCCACATCCAGCGGAAATTGATTGTGAGATCTGAAATACTTATTGATGAGGTATCAATTCAGTATTTCCCTTTCGCTATCACCATAGCTATTACTCATTAGACCAGTAGATATGAAGTGTTAATTTAGAAGGAGCATCAAGTCCAAGAGTTTTATATTTTTCCCTTTTATTCGGTCTGGAGGAGAATGAGAATCGCTCGCTTAGTTCAGGACTGAAGTAACTTTGCCACCCTGTCACGTCTAACCGAGATCCGTCGTCTCGGTTTCCTACCCACCCTCTTGTCTCTCACTTCCTCCCTGTTTCGTAGTCAAGCCTCAAGTAAATCTTATCGAATTACCCCTACACTATACCCTATATAGACCAACCTTTGCCTTTCTCGGATCCTTGATTAAGTTATGCCACTTCTCACTCTTACCCCTCCTTCTCGAGAGGAAACGTTTCCCATTAAGGAGTAACCAACATACCAATGCCGAAAATTCTCTCACCCTGAAGTAAAAAACAATCCTGCTCTGATAAGAAAACCTCGAAAAAACAAAACCAGCTTCTAATTAACCATTCTCTGCTAATCAGTAATTGTGCTCCTAATGATACATCTCTGGTCTCAAGAACATTTCTGTTTTGAACTATTATCTTGTTCCAATTGACAATGCTGCTGCAAGATAAAATCCTGCTCTTTTAAACAAACCAGCTCCCAATTGACTATCCTGTGCTAACAAGCAACCCCCTTCTAATCAATAATCCTGCTTCCTAAGATTCCAACTCTGATCGCTACAAAAATTCTATCTCGAATAGTATCTTGTTCGAACATACAATGTTGCATCAAGAAAAAATCCTGCTATCTTTCTCTAAATAATAATTTTTCTTCTATCAGTAATGTTATTCTTATCTTTCTTTAATCTCGTCTTGCTTGAATCAATACTTCTGCTCTCCTTGAGTCTCCTGCTTCAAAAAAGAAACCAGCTTCCAATTAACAATCTTACTTCAATCAAGAATTCTCTTCTACTTGGCTACTCTGATTGGAAGAACAAACCAGCCTTTATGAACAATCTAGTTTGCAATTACACATAAGGCGCTGATCAAGAACCCTCTTCTAATCTGTAATCGTCCCCAAAGATCCTTAATTAGCGACAATCCTCTTCTTATCTAAATACAATTACTTTCCCTGGCATTCAAATTGTCTCTAACCGTAATTCATTTTTTTGATTTCAGATTACCGAAACTTACGCCTTCCTTCCCCGAGAAGCCGTCACCCGATTTTTGTTGGGTTGCACCGAGTGTCAGCGCCGACCCAGAACTCCCAGCCCCAGCAATCTCCCGAACCAGCCTCATGCGAATACATCAACCGCTTCATCAACGCCAACAACGCCTCTTTCGGCTGGAGCATCCACTATGACAACCTCAATTCCAATTTCCCCCACAACCCCCTTGAGTCCAACCCCCGGAACTGTGCTTTCTACCACTTCCATGCAAAACAGCCCGAAACCCCGTGAAGCTAGTCACGCAGAGAGCAAGAGCCTCTTCAACTACAGGCATCCCAAACACCAAAAAGCTCTCCCACCTCCTGAGAAACTTGAAAAGGACAAGGAAAATAAGCTCAAAGAAGAGAAGCTTATAGAAGACAAACTCAGAGAAGACAAACTCAAAGAGGAGAAGTACAAGGAGGAGAAGTACAAGGAGGAGAAGTACAACCCCCTGAGCATCACCAATCTGCTCAAGAAGGATCCCACCTTTACTCCCACGAGCGAAAACCTACTCGAGTCCCGAAGGACACCCGAATCTGATCGAGCAAGTTCCAGGAGTTCAGCTTCCTCAAAGAGAAGGAGGATGTTGCCTGAGAGACGAACACCTTCACCGCAACCTTCTCACCCCCTAGCTAGACCCTGGAGCCCAGGACTGGACACTAAGAATACTCCCATCGACTATAGCCTTCCCATCACTACCACGTACCTGAAGCACCAACAGAGAATCCTCGCTGAGCAAAATAAGAAAACTCCCTCCAGGGAGGAAATTGCCATCCAGGAGGTTCGCAAGGCCGCTTCCCTTTCCGAGGCTGAGAACATGGAGAACGAGAGGTTCTCTCCAGCAGCGGGACTGATCGATACGAACCTTAATCTACTTGCCACGATTCAACACCTTCACTGCCAGGTCATGATGGCTCTAACCGAAAGACTCAGGCCTTCTACGATCATGCCCAATCATCTCGCTCTACCAGCTGCGAGTCTAATGCCCAGTTCCATTTTTGGACATAATCCGATGCTTGGGCACACTTCACTTCTTGGGGCTAGTTCAATGATTGGACACAACTTCTCGATTCCGGCGAGTCAAAATCATTCTTGAGAGGCGGTTCTATAAAGAGAAGGTTTCTATAAAGAGAAGGTTTCATCAAGTTTAATGTGGATTTAAAACAGATCTCGATGTGCTTCTAGAGTTGGATCGCAATTTTGTGAAGATAGAAACTTGCCAGGTTGTAGTGGACTCTCCAGCTACTTAAGTTGTCTAGCCTTTGAAATACAGAATATTTATTTTTTTATTTATTGATAATTCTTCGTTTGGTCGGAAACGACGATTTAAGGAAAATTATCGCGTGCCTTCTGCGAGATTTGTTATTTTTAGATATTCTCTAACTATAGTTCTATCAATTCCAAAATCAATTCTTGTAAGTTATTTTGCCAAAAATTCTTGAGAAATCAAAGCTCATCTGAAGATATATTAAGTGTATAGTTACTAAGAACCCGTAGCTTCTCGAAGAACAACAGTAGTACAATAGAACTTAGGGCCTTACCGGTGTGCTTATGTGAAATGTCTAGAAGTTCGATATCGTTCTGAAAGTAGAAGATCCCTTAATGGGATTAACATGAACTCTTGATTAACCCCAGAGAGATCGACAATTTATTTTGTACATACTCGTTGTAAAATAGCGAAACTAGCTTTAAGGTCGAGGTACGTCCTCGCAAACAGTTGTAATATTATCGTGCTATCGACGTTATTAAATTTACCTGAGAGAAGAAAATATACACTAAAGATATAAACAATCTGGCTTATTATTCTTTCAGCGAATAGCTTATCCTTAGCTTTGTCATCTGAAAAATCCCTTTCCACTTTGAATTTCTTTAACAATGATCCTTTTCCCTTAACTTCGACCAGCTTGTCCTCAACTATGAACTGCTTGTCATCAACTTGGACCAGCTTTCCTCAACTTTGGTCAACCTAAATTCGATATCTGAAGAATTTCCTCATGTGTTGTATTACCCTAACTCTTAATTTAGACACCTAAGTGTTTTAATGAACCTCTTTCCATTCGATGATACTTTCCTCTTAACTTCAAATAGCTTTTCCCCTACTTTGAACAGCCTTTCCTTAACCTGGACCAGTTAGTCCTAAGCTTACACCAGCTTATCCTCGATTTTGACCAGCTTGTCCTTAAATTCGACCAGTTTGTCCTGAACTTACACCAGCTTGTCCTCAACTTTGACCACTTTTCCTCAACTTCCAGATCCTAAAATCTCTTTCTTTAGACTCTTAAGTGCTTCCATCAACCTCTTTTCATTCAACCCTTTGCCGATGAAAATCTTGATGTCATCAATAATCTTCAAAGAATATTCTTCCCGATGACGTACTCTTCTTTTTTGCATCTTCCACGGACACAGGAATGAATGCGGAGGATGTTCCTCCCATGAGTGAAACAGCAGAAATAAACAATAGAGGATCCTGTTGATGGAAGCAAAAGGCATTAAGGTGGGTTTCAGGGGGGGAAGGGAAGCTTCATTTCTGAAAGCCCGATGGGTGAATCCGCCTTTATCCATCTAGCTGTTGCCAACGTTGTAGCATCCTCGTTCCATCAACTACCCCCTGCCTGGCACTTCTCTCCCCCGGTTCTTCTCCCTTACCATTCCAGCCCTTAGGAGAACTCGCCCCCATCTCCTCAATTCCAATAAGGCCACCCTCCCATCCCGTCATTTCCACCCTTCGGTCTCCCTCGAGCCTGCATCCTCTGCCAGCAGAGGCCTTCTCCTGTACGGCAATGTTCCTATCGATTCAGCCACGGAAACACGTTTTTCCTAGACACCAATGTTCTTTCGAGAAATTCGAGTATCACGTGATTCCAATTAGGAACTTGGCTTTCGGCTGTCTCGGAAATCGTCCTTCTTTTTATTGGAGAGCTTCTGGATTTCTTTGTTTTGCCAATAAGGTGAAGACCCTGAATTCATAAATTCTAGATGTTATCCAGATTAACGGCTTTTCCTAAGAAGAGAGAACACTTTTCGTTTCTTTTTCTTCAAAATGTTAGTCAAATAATGAAGACCCATAGGAGAACTCGATCAGATGATTTAGAATGCCTCAGAAATTTTTAGGTTAGTAATGAATGTATAGAAAATTGGAAAGGATGTTCGGAACACAAGAGATTATTTATCAACCGGTTGTCTGATGCAAAAGCCTTAAGGTTTGATAATGCTAATCACTTTGTTGGAAAGAACATTATTTCTAATGAGAAATAGATTGTTCATAATGAAACTGTGATTACTCACAGAAAACTCTTGGTATGAAACAGATTTTTAAATTCTTGTTTGATTGCAACTAAATGTATCATGAAAGAAATCTTAAAGGAAGGCGATTCCAAAGGATTGACGTTGAGAAGTCTTTTGTTGATCAGCAAATTATTGATGTGAAAATTATGAATCGATGTTAGGATTTTGGCAAGAGTATCATTCATTCATTATATGGGAAATTTATTTTTGATGAAAGGCGGATTGTTGTTATGAATATAATTTTAATGGTAATGAGATAGTTAATACAACAAATAAATAATGTTGTATAGAAGGTGATGATAAGAATGTCGATGAAAGAAAATGGTTCTGTCTATGGAAAAGCATGTTTGAAACACAAGAGATTATTGATCAACCGGTTCTTTGATTGACAAAGTTTGACAATGCGGATCACATTGTTGAGAAGAACATTATTATTTTTTATGAGAAATATATTTTTGATGATAAAATTTTAATGACACAGAGAAAGCTTGGTATGAAACGGATTTTTAAACACATGATTGATAACAAATAAAATCTAACAGAAAAGGATTCTTAAAGAGAGGCGTTTCTAAGAGGACTGATTATAAGAAGCGCTTTGGTAATAGGAAAATTATATTTGTGAGAAGTATACATTGATGTAAGTGTTGTTGCCAGAGGATCATCGATTTATTATATAAGAAATTTGTTGTTGATGACAGGATTGTTGTGTTGTATAGGATTTTGATGGGAGAGAGATGGTTGATAAAAAAATTCCAGTAAAAGCATGTTAAGGAGTATGTTGCTGAAAAAGGAATTGTTGTATTCATGGAAAAGGATATTCGACAAACAAGAGATTATTGAACAACTAGCTTCCTAACGCAAAGGCCTTTAAGTTTAACAATGTGGTTCACTTTGTTAAAAAGAACATTATTTTTAATGAGAAACAGGTTGTTGTCAATAGAATTATAATGTTTCAGAGAAAAACAGTTGATATGAAACAGATTTTTAAATACTTGATTGATGTAAGATAAAATTTAACACAAAAAGAATCTTGAAGAAAAGTTATATCTGAAAGGATTGAAAATAAGAAGCCTTTGGCTAATAAGAAAATTATAAATGTGAGTAGTATAAATTGATGTTACGGTTTTGGCCAGAAAATTCATTGTTGATGAAAGGCGGATTGTTGTTCTGAATATACTACTGATGCTAGAGAGATATTTGATACAAAAAAAATATGGAAAATTTAATGAGAATGTTGACAAAAAAATAGTTGTATTTATGGAAAAGGATGTTCCAAACACATGGGATTATTGATCAACTGGTTCTCTGATGCAAAGACCTTAACGTTTAACAATGTGGAACACTTTGTTAGAAAGAACATTGTTCCTAATGAGAAACAGGTTGTTGATAATAAAATTGTAATGTCTGAGAGAAAAGCAGTTGGTATGGCATAGATTTTTGAATACTTGATTGATGTAACATAAAATTTAACATAAAGGAATCTTAAAGAAAAGCGATATCTGGAAATATTGATAATTAGAAGCCTTTTACTGATGAGAAAATTAATAATTCGAGAAGTATGAATTGATGTTCGGATTTTGCCCAGAAGATCATCTATTCCTTATATGAGAATTTCATTGTTGATGAAAGGCAGATTGTTGGCATAAATAGTATTTTGTTGTTAGAGAGATGCTTGATGCAACAAATAAATTTTTATGAAACAGGATATTAATGCGAATGTTGACGAGAAAGAACTTGTTGCGTTTATATGTAGAAAAGGATGTTTGAAACACAAGAGATTATTGATCAACCGGTTTTTAGATGCAAAGGCCTTAAATTTTAATAATCCGAAATACTTTCTTGAAAGAAACATGATTTTTAACGAGAAAAAGTTTTCTGATATCATTGTGATTACAAAGCGAAAAACTGTTAGTATGAATTGGAATTTTGAACACATAATTATTGAAAAATGAAATGTAACAGAAAAGGAATCCTTAAGAACACGATTCTGGAAGGATTGATAATAGGAAGCGTTTTGGCCAGAGGATCATCAATTCATTATATAAGAAATTTGTTGTTGATGATAGGATTGTTGTTTTGTACAGAATCTTAAAGAAGAGCGATATCTGAAAAGATTGATATAATTAGAAGCCTTTTACTGATGGGAAAATTATTAATTGGAGAAGTATGAATTGGTGTTCGGATTTTTCCCAGAAGATCATCTATTCCTTATATGAGAATTTCATTGTTGATAAAAGGCAGATTGTTGTTACAAATAGTATTTTATTGGTAGAGAGATGGTTGATACAACAAATAAATTTTTATGAAACAGGATATTAATGAGAATGTTGACGAGAAAGAAATTGCTGTGTGTATGGAAAAGGATGTTCGAAACACAAGAGATTATTGATCAACCGATTCTCTGATGGGAAGCCCTTAAGGTTTGACTATGCGAATTTCCTTGTTGAAAACAAAATTATCTTTTATGAGAAATGTATTTTTGATGATCAAATTTCAATTGCTGAGAGGAAAACTTTTGGTATGAAAGGGATTTGTGAATACCTGATTGATGTTACATAAAATTTGACAGAAAAGGTATCTTAAGGAAAGGCTATCATAAAGAATTGTTAAGAGAAGTGTAAAATGATGTTAGGGTTTTGGTCAGAAAATTCTCTGTTGATGAAAGTTGGATTCTGAATATACTACTGAATCTGAATCTGAATATACTACTGATCGTATAGAGGTGTTTGATACAAAACTAAACAGTATGAAAGAGAATGTTGATGGGTATGTTGATGAAAAAGAAATTATTGTGTTTATGGAAAAGGATGTTCGAAACACAATGGATTATTGACCAACCGGTTCTCTGATGCAAAGGCCCTAAAGTTTGACAATGTGAATCACTTCGTTGAAAAGAACATTATGTCTGATTAGAAACAGGTTGTTTTCCATAAAATTGTAATTACTTAGAGAAAAAGAGTTGGCATGGAAGAGATTTTTGAATACTTGATTGATATAACCAAATATTTAATACGAAGGTAATCTCAAACAAAAGCAATATCTGAAAGGATTGATAAGAAAAAGTTTTTTGCTGATAAGAAAATTATTAAAGTGAGAAGTATAAATTGATGTTAGGGTTTTGGCCAGAAGATCATGCATTCATTATATGCGAAATGCATTGTTTCTAAAAGGCGGATTGTTGTTCTAAATATGCTACTGATGGTAGAGAGATGTTTGATACAAAACAAAAATTCATGAAAAAGGATGTTCATGCGAATGTTAGTGAAAAAGAAATTGTTGTGTTTATGGAAAAGGATGTTCGAAACACAAGATATTATTAATCAACTAGTTTCCTGCTGCAAAGTCCTTAAAGTTGACAATGTGGATCACTTTGTCAAAAAGAAAATTATTTCCAATGAGAAACAGGTGTTGCCAATGAAATTGTAATTACTCAGAGGAAAACTGATGGTATGGAACAGATTTTTAAATTTTTGATTGATGTAACATAAACTCTAACACAAAAGAAATCATGAGGAGAAGCTATATCTGGAAGGATTGATGATAAGAAGCCTTTTGCTCATAAGAACATTATTAATGTGAGAAGTATAAATTAAAAAAATTAAATTATAAAAGGGTCTTAGCCATAGGATCACTCATTTATCATTTGAAAAATGTATTGTTGATAACAGGCGAATTGTTGTTCTAAATATGATTTTCATGTTAGAGAGATGTTTGATACAAAAAAAATCAACAGAAATGATGATAATGAGAATGTTGTGTTCATTGAAAAGGTTAATAAAATTGTAATTACTCAGAGAAAAACATTTGGCATGAAACGTTTTTCTAAACACATGATTGATAAAAAATAAAATGTAACAGGAAATGATTCTTAAAGAATGGCGATTCTGAAAAGGATTGGTTATGAGAAGCCTGTTGTTAATAAGGAAATTATTTATGTGAGAATTATAAATTGATGTTAGGATTTTGCCCCGAGGATCACTCATCCATTATACAAGAAAATTATTGTTGATGAAAGGTGGATTGTTGTTATGAATAGAATTTTGATGCTGAAGAGATGATTGAGACAACAAATTAATTGTGAAGATAACAAGGATGGTAATGAGAATGTTGATGAAAAAGAAATCGTTGTTGGAGAAGGAAATTGTTGTGGAGGTAATTTTCTTCTTGGAAGAGGCTCATTTAAAAAAATTCTTGTTGTCCGGAAAGGCATTGTAATGAGGAAACAGGTGGAAATCTTCCTTTATCAACCATTTCTTTTGGGTTAAAAAACCATTTCTCATTTCTCATCAACAATCTCTTTCTTCAGAAAAAGTATGTTTGTCAACAATTTTTTTTTTCGACATTCTTTGTTTGCCTTAATTATTTTTTGTCCATAAAATATCACTTTGTCTTCAATAACGATATTTTTCGAAAATCTCTAAAAGGGGCAATGGTTATTTTTAATAAACAATGATCATATTTCAATTTTTTTTTCAAATTTCAATAATTCACGTTGTTTGGCTGATTTAATTAATCAAGCAGGCTTCTACTGGAAACACATTCATTTCTACTGAAAAAAACAGTTATTCTAACAGACAAATCATTCAATATTGCGGACTGAATCAATCAGTCAACTGCAGTGACTGATTTTCAGTCAATGGAAGTGACTGATTTTCAGTCAATAGAAGTGGCTGATTTTCAGTCAATAGAAGTGACTGATTTTCAGTCAATAGAAGTGACTGATTTTCAGTCAATAGAAGTGACTGATTTTCAGTCAATAGAACTGACTGATTTTCAGTCAATAGAATTGACTGGTTTTCAGACAATAGAACTGACTGATTTGCCTGTAGGAATAAAATAGCAAAATTGTTTCTAAATTGAAATTCCTAATTAAATTCCTGCATTTTAATAAATAATTTCAAATAATCACAAATGGCTGATTAGCACATTAGAAAATACGGATAAGATGAAATAAAAATTACTGATTTGATTAGCGAAAGTTACTGATTGCGCAATTGAAAATGACTTTTTTTAGATCATTCCAAATTACTGATTTGAACAGTGAACGTTACTTATTAGATCAATTTGTCTTTAATAGTAGAAAGTAAATTTTCTTGGTTAAAAGTCAATTTTTTTGGTTGAATTTTAGTGTTTTTGATTTCAAATAAAAATATTTTTGAGAGGAAATATCAACTATTACATTATAGTTGAAAATTCATCTTTTGTTGAAAAATTAAACTATTTTTTTTTTGAAATTTGTTCTTTTTTGATAAAAATTTAACTATTTGGATTATGGTTCAAATATTTTATAGATAATCTACATTTTTTGGTTGAAAATTATTTTTTTTTTCAATGAAAATTCATCTGGTCGATTTTTGGATGAAAACTGATCTTTTTCAGTTCAAAATTTAACTATTTGTTCAAAACTTGATACATTTGTTAAAAATTCGTCGTTTTTGGTAGAAAATCAATCCCTTCGCTAAAAATTCTTCTTTTTCGTTAAATTCAACAGTTTTTTTATTTCAATTCAAACAATTTTTCGTTGAAATATGACCTATTTTTTATTTGAAATTCGAACCTTTTTTTTTTTTGAAATAACAACTATTACAGTTTTTATTGAAAATGCATTTCTTTGGATAAAAAATTAAATTAAAGAAAAAATAGACTCGCATTTTATGGTTAAAAATTAGTTTTTTTTTTTAAATTTAAATATTCCTTTTTTGGTATTTTTTAGTTACAAATTCAACTTTTTCGTAATTTTTTAAAAATATTTTGAATTCGACCAGGGAAAATTTAACTTGTTGGTTGAAACTTTTTGTAATTTCTTGGAAATTTCACTTTCTTTATGGAAAATTATTAATTAAAAAAAAAAAAACTATTTGGTTGTACGTAGACCTGTTCTGTTGAGAATTCATTCTTTTTGCTGATGATTTATTATTTTCAGTTGAAAATCCATCTGTTTGGTTGAAAATGTAACTTATTCGTTTAAAATTCATTTTTTTCTTCAAAAATCACTTTGTTTTAATTTAGAATTCAACGTTTTATAGCTGAAAATTAATCTTCTTGATTAAATATTTAATTAATTGATTCAAAATGCAACTAGTTTGTTGAAAACTAATTTTTTTGGTTCCAAATTCATCCTTGTAGTCAAAAACTCAATTCTCTAGTTTATAATTTAACTATTTTGTTGAACATTATTTTTTTATCCTGAGAATTGATTTTGTTTATTGAAAATTCGAATATTAAATTTTGAGTTGAAAATCAACCTATTCCTGATAAAACTTCAACAGATTGGATAATTAAAAATGACTGATTTCATCAGTGAGTCAAATTGACTGATTTACAAAGTCACTTTTGACTGATTTGTAAGAGAAATATTTATTTTTCATATTTATGAGGGAAGTGAAAGTAGGAGAAGTGACTTAAAGTGAGGAATGGCGAAGTAGTGGAAGTGATATGAAATTAGGTGTAGTAGGGAAAGTAAGGGAAGGGTAGTAATGGATGTGATGCAAAATTAGGAAAGGGAAATAACAGAAAAAGAAGGAAGGGGGAGTAGTGGATGTGATGTAAAATAAAGGGAGGGGAAGTAAGGCAAGTGAAGGGAAACGATGAGAGTGGATGTAAGGGAAGTGAGGGGTCAGGAAGGTTATTAGAATAAGGGGTGTGTTGGGTGAGGAAGAAAGGGGAGTAGAAGTAGGAGGATTGAGAGGAACTGATATGAAGTTAGGGAAAGAAAGGAAAGAGGAGTAGTGGATGTAATGTGAAATTAGGAGAGGAGATGTGAAGGATGTGGCGGGATGGGAAGTAATGGAAGTTAGGGAAAATGATAGGAGTGGAAGAAGAGGAAGTGAGGGGAGGAGAAGGTGAAGTAAGTGTAAGTGAAGAAAAGTTGGGAAAGTGATCAAAAATGGGGCTGAGTAGGGGACGAGAAGTAGCTGAAGTGTGTGTAAGTGAACCAAAGTTGGGGAAATTATCAAAAATAAAGGTGAATAGGGAAGGGGAGGTGAGGGCTAAGGAAGGTTATTAGGGTAAGCTGTGTGTTCAGTGAGGAAGCGAGGGGAGTGGAAGTAGGAGAATTGAGATAAAGTGATATGAAATCAGAGGAAGTAAGGGAAGAGGAGTAGTCTATGTGATATAAGTTTAGGGGAGAGGGTGTAAAAGATGTGATGGGAAGGAAAGTAAAGGAAGTGAGAGAAAATAATAGGAGCGAAAGTAAAGGAAGTGAAGGGAGAGGAAGTAGGTAAAGTGAGTGTAAGTGAAGGACAGTTGGGAAAGTGATAAGAAATGAGGCTGAGTAGGGGACGAGAAGTAACTGAAGTGAGTGTGAATGAACAAAAGTTGGGGAAATGTTCGGAAATAAAGGTGAATAGGGGAAGGGAAGTGAGGGCTAAGGAATGGCAGTAGGGTAAAAGGTGTGTTAGGTGGAAAAGCGAGGAGAGGGGAAAGTTTTAGAGGAAAAAGTTGGGATGGAGCGAAGGTGAATAAATATTCAAATAGTGGTGGGAAGGAGGAAATAAAAGAGATCACTTGTCAATTGAGGAATGTTAATACACGATAAATTATCTCTGTTATCGATACGCCGATTTGCTTATCCCGACAAGGAAATCGATGAATGCATTCTCTCGCGACCCTCGTAGCACACAATGACCATATTATTGGGGTTAAAGTGGCGTAACTCCATTGAATGGCGATTTAGCATTTACCCCACTGGCTTCGTTCCACCCAACGTGAAATCTATTGTTCTTCGGGGAATACCCCATGAAATCTGTCACGCTTCCAATGAACGCTCACAGGCTTCAAGAGGCTTCAATATGTATATATATTTTTTTTTCCTTTTTATCGACGTGTCGTAATCCATTCATTTTACATCGTGATTATGTATTAAACTATTGAATAACGATGCTTTCCACTTTTACTAGATAATAAAACAAGCCCCTGCAGAAATTGCGCTACTTAGTTCCATTCGGAAAGGGGCGCTGCCAAGGCTCTTTAAAGCAGCCCGCCAAGTACTTTGCCAATTTTGGTCTATATTTTTACCTCCTGTCCCTACCCGTTGACGACTAAAGTCAATATTTTTTGAATATTGATTATTAATTTTGTAAGTTCCGAAAAAAATATCTCTAGCTGCGCTGGGATCTGAACCCAGGATCTAGGTTCGAATCCCAGCTGAGCTAGAGAAATGTTTTTCACAACTTATAAAATTGATCATCGATATTAAAAAAATACTGATTTTAGACCATGTGGACAAAAAATATTTACATCGGATTATTTAAAATCGTTTAAATTTTAACCAAATAGTTCAATTTTCAAGCCGGAAGAACTAATTTTGTAGAAGAGAGATGAATTTTCAACCTGGAAAGTTGAGTTTAAATAAAAAATTGCATCCAAAGAAAATGAATTTTCAAACACGAAAATTTGAGTTTTCTACCATGAAAGATGGGTTTTCAGTCCAAAAGGATTGATTTTTGACTGAAAAAGATGACTTTTAAAAATAGTTGAATTTTCATCAAAATCAAAATTTCCAACGAAAAGGGTTGATTTTTAACTAGAGAGCGAAATTATTAACCTACTAAAATGGATTCACAACTGAAACTCAATTTTCTACCAAAAGACGATTTTTCGAAAAAAATTATGAATTTTGGGCTAGATAGTTGAATTTTTGACTAAAAAAAGACAAATTTTCAACCTGAAAAGTTTAATTTGAACAAAGTTAATTTCCAACAAAGGATGAGTTTTTAATCCAAAATGAAAAATTTATAACAAAACAGTTTAATTTTCGAAAAAAATGAATTGAAGAAAATAGTTAAATTTTCATTAGAATAAATAAATTTTCAGGAAAAAATTTTGAATTTTAAATAAAATAGTTAAATTTTGAACTAAGTGGCGGAATTTTGAACCTGAATTTTCGACCAAATAGTTGAATTTTCAATGAAGATAAAAAAGTTTTCACCAAAAATAAAATTAATTAATTTCCAGTTAAAAAAAATCACGATTGTTATATTTTGAGATGAAAGACTCGATTATTAGAAACAAAAAACGATTTTTCAACAAAATAGTTGAATTTTTGATGAAATATATGAATCTAAAAAAAATTAATTTTTAACAAAGTAGTTCAATCTTCAACCAAATATTTGAATTTTCAACCAAAAAAGATGAAAATTTAAACAAATATTGAAATATTCAACCAAAAAATATGAATTTTTCTAAAAAATATTGATGATCTACCGGAAGAGACAAATTTCCAACAAAATTTTTGAATTTTGAAGCCAAAAACACGAACTGTCTACAAAACTATTACATTTTCATACTCAAAATATTACTAAAAAAAAGTTGATACTCTACCTGTAACTTGAATTTTTCGAATAAACAGCTCAATTTTTAACAAAATAGTTGAATTTGTAGCAGCATAGTTGAATTTTCGACCCATCGGAATAAAATGTCAACCTAATAGTTGAATTTTTAACAATAAAAATATTTCAAATTAAAAAAAAAAAAATTTCTCCCTTCGCTCCGCTGGGAATCGAACCACAGAACTTCCGATTGCCGGTCGGGTGCTTTCCCATTAAGCTACTAGAGAGATCGAAAGAAGAAACTTTTTTCAGAAAATGCACGCATTATTTTGTCAAATGATACAAGTCAAAATTTTAAAGAAATCTGTATTATCATCAGAGAATAACAGAAATATCTAACGTCTTTTCAGACTAGATGGAGCCATGAATTAAAATTTATTTCAATTCATTTTTTTTTTTCTGAAAAAAATCTTCTCCTTTCGTCTAAGTATTGAGTATAAGAATTCTGAATTACACGCTGAAAAATATTATGATACTTGAATGTAAAATACCAATTTTTCGGTGAAAATTTTACTTAACCTTTAATTATTTAAAAATTTTTTAAATGTTCCTTGAAATCCATATCGATTTTTCGAGTAAAAACCGCTGGCTCAAATTCTAAACAAAAATTTTGAATCTTGAAAATCTAGTGATGTTTTCACTAAAAATACCAAGTTCCGGTGAAGAAGGCCAACATAACCTAAAATTGTTAAAAATTCGTCTGCATTTTATTTGAAATCTAAGTGATTTTTTAATTTTCTTCTGATTTAAAACTGAAAAAATTAGTTTTCTTCATTAATTTCTGGAGATGGTACACTGTGGATGATTATGATTAATTAGAACATTGTAGGAAAACATCCCTATGCTGTTCTTAGTAAATGTTTTTCATTAACAGTTTTTTGTTGTCAAAAATGCTTTTCTGGCAAAGAATTCCTAGTCTTAATAGAAGTAAAAAAATTGAAAATATTATAATAATAAAAATAATATGATAATTATTGAAAATTGTTGCTGGGAGTTGTTGAAGAGAAAGGGATATTTTATGGACCAAAAATAGTTGGATCAAACAAAGAATGTTTACAAAAAAGGATTGTTGACAAGCATTGTTGTCAAAAAACATTTTTCAATGAAATTCTCTTCCATGAAGAAAAATACCTCCATTGAAATTTCCTTTTCCATCAAAATTTCTTTTTCATTAACATTCTCATTATCATCCTTCAGACATCATGATTCATTTTTTGTATCAAATATCTCTCAACCATTACAAACCTATGACAAAAAATCCGCCTTTTATCAACTATACATTTCTTGTATAATAAAGGGATAATCTTCCAGTCAAAATCCTAACATCCAATTATATTCCTTACGTAAATAATTATCTTATCAAGAAAGGCTTCTTATTAACAATCCTTTTGGAATAGCCTTTCCCTAAGATTCCTTTTCTCTTACATTCAATGTTACATGAACCAAGTATTTCAAAATCACTTTCATACCAACAGATTTTTTCTCAGTAATCAAAATTTCATTATCGAAAATTTATTTTTCATAAAAAATAATGTTTTTTTTCAACAAAGCGATTTGCTTGGTGAGGCGTTTGCATAAAAGAATCGGTTGATCAATAATCTTTTGTGTTTCAAACATCCTTGTGCATAAATAAAAAAATTTATTTTTCGTCAAAATTCTCATTCATATCCTGTCTAATGAAAATTTATTTGTTTCATCAACCATATCTCTAGCAACAAAATACTAATCATAACAACAATCTAACTTACATCAACAATAAATTTCTCATATAATAAATGGATGATCTTCTGGACAAAACCCAAACATCAATTTATACTTCTCACGTTAATAATTTTCTTATTAGCAAAAGGCTTCTTATTATCAATCTTTTCAGATGAAGCTTCTCTGTGTGATTCCTTTTGTATAAGATTTTATGTGACATCAATCAAGGATTTAAAAATTTGTTCCATACCAACTGTTTTTCTCTGGGACATTACAATTCTATTGACAACAACCAGTTTCTCATTAGAAACAATGTTGTTTTTAACAAAGGTAATTAACATCTCAACATTGTTAAAGTTCAAGGCCTTTGCATCAGAGAACCGGTTGATCAATAATCCCTTGTGTTTCGAACATCGTTCCCTATAAACAGAACAATTTTTTTGTCAACATTCTCATTAACTTTTTTTCTCTAAGTAAATAAAATTTTATAGAAAACAACCTGCTTCTCATTAGAAATAATGTTCTTTCTAACAAAATGATCCACAATGTCAAACCTTAGGGCTTCTGCATCAGAGAACCGGTGGTCAATAATCCACTGTGTTTCGAACAACCTGTCCTATAAACACAATAATTTTCTTTTTCATCAACATTCTTATCAACATTCTCTTTCATACATTTTTCTTTTGTTTCAAACACCTTTATACGATCAGTAGTATATGCAGGACAACAATCCACCTTTCATCAACGAAGAATTTCCTGACTAAAACCCTAACATCAATTTATACTTCTCCCATCAATAATTTTCTTATCAGCAAAGGGCTTTTTATCATCAATCCTTTCAGATATCGTTCTTCTTTAAGATTCCTTTTGTGTTAAATATTATGTTACATCAATCAAGTATTTAAAAATCTGTTCCATACCATGTGTTTTTCTCTGAAACATCACAATTCTATTGACAACAACCTGTTTCTCAGTAGAAATAATGTTCTTTTTAATAAAGTGATTCACATTGTCAAACTTTAAGGCCTTTGCATTAGGAAATAATAATCTCTTGTGTTTTGAATATCCTCTTCCATAAACACAACAATTTTTTTTTCATCAACTTTTTCATCAACATTTTCATTAACATCCTTTTTCTTGAAAATTTGTTTGTTTGTACCTAACATCTCTCTACCATCAGAAGTATACTCAGAACAACAATCCGCATATCATGAAGAATGAATTTCTCATATAATAAATGGATGATTTTCTGGTCAAAATTCTGACATCAATTTACACTTTTCACATAAATAATAATTGTCTTATAACCAAAAGGCTTCTTCTTAACAATTCTTTATGATAGCCTTTCCTTAAGATACCTTTTCTGTCAAATTTTATGTAACATCAATCAATTATCCACAAATCCCTTTCATACCAAAAGTTTTTCTCTTAGAAATTGAAATTTGACCACCAAAAATACATTTCTCATGAAAGATAATTTTGTTTTCAACAAGGAAATTCGTATAGTCAAACTTTAAGGGCTTCTCATCAGAGAATCGGTTGATCAACAATCTCTTGTGTTTCGAACATCCTTTTCCATAAACACAGCAATTTCTTTCTGGCCAACATTCTCAATAATATCCTGTTTCCTAAAAATTTATTTGTTATATCAACCATCTCTCTACCAATAAAATACTATTTATAACAACAATCTGCCTTTCATCAACAATGAATTTCTCATATAATGAACAGATGATCTGCTGGGCAAAACCCTAACATCAATTCATAATTCTGGAATTAATAATTTTCTCATCAGCAAAAGGCTTCTGATTATCTTTTCAGATATCGCTTTCCTTTATGATTCATTTTGTGTTGAATTTGATGTTATATTAATCAAGGATTTAAAAATCTGTGCGATACCAACTGCTTTTCTCTCAGACATTACAATTTTATTGCCAACCACCTGTTTCTCATTAGAAATAATGTTCTTCGAAAAAAGAGATCCACATTGTTAAACTTTAAGGCCTTTGCATCAGAGAACAGTTGATCAATAATCCCTTGTGTTTGGAACATCCTTTTCCATAAATACAACAATTTGTTTGTCAACATCCTCATTGGAATCCTTTCTCATATTTTTTTGTATCAAACATCGCTCTGACATCAGTAGTATATTTAGAACAACAATCTGCCTTTCATCAACAATCAATTTTCTAGCAGAAATCCTAGCATCAATTTATACTACTCACATTAATCATTTCCTGATTAGCCAAAGGCTTCTTATTATCAATCCTTTCAGATATAGCTTTCCTTTCAGATTCTTTTTGTGTTAAATTTTGTATTACATCAATCCAGTAATTAAAAATCTGTTTCGTACCAACTGTTTTTCTCTGAAACGTTACAATTAATCAACAACAACCTGTTTATCATTAGAAATAATGTTCTTTTCAACGAAGTGATTGGCAGTATCAAACTTCAAGGCCTTTGCATCAGGAAACTACTTGTTCAATAATCTCTTGTGTTTTGAACATCCTTTTCCATAAACACAATAATTTATTTTCCATCAACGTTCTCATTAACATCCTGTTCCTTCATTTTTTTTTGCATCAAACATCTCTCTACCATCAGCAGCATACTCAGAACAATAATGCGCCTTTCATCAGGAATAAATTCCTCATATGATAAATGGATGATTCTCTGGTCAAAAGCCTAACAAGAATTTATACTTTTCACATAAATAAGAATGATCTTATAACCAAAAGGCTTCTTATTAATAATTCTTTGTAATAGCCTTTCCTTAGGAAACCTTTTCTGTTCAATTTTATGTAACATCGATCAAGTATTCACAAATCCCTTTCATACCAAAAGTTTTTCTCTTAGTAATTGAAATTTGATCATCAAAAATACATTTCTCATGAAAGGTAATTTTGTTTTCAACAAAGTGATTTGTATAGTCAAACTTTAAAGCCTTTGCATTAGAGAACCGGTTGATCAATAATTTCTTCTGTTCTGTACATCCTCTTCCGTAAACACAACAATTTCTTCTTCATAAGAATTCTCATTGTATTCCCTTTTCCATATATTTTTTTTATCAAACATCTTTATATCATGACAATCCTATTCATGAAAAAATCTGCCCTGCATTAGCAATACGTTTTTTATTTATTAAATGGCCAGAACCCTGAAATCAATTTATATTTCTTATATAAATAATTATCTGATTAACAAATGACTTCTTACCATCAATCCTTCCAGAATCGTCTTTATTCATTATTCCTGCTCTATTGCGTCTTATTTAATGTCAATCAAGTATTTAAAAATCACCTTCATGCCAACAGTTTTTTTCTCAGTAGTCGAAATTTTAGCATACAAAATCTATTTGTCTTAAAAAATAATGTTCTTTTCGACGAAGTGATTTGCATTGTCAATTTTCAAGGCTTTTACATCAGAGCACTGGCTGATCAATAATCTGTTGTCTTTGGAACATCCTCTTCCATAAACAATCTTCTCAAGGGTATTGAGGAAAAACCATGTAAGTACCACTTTGTTTTGTTTTATAATTGCTCTATTTGTTTATTTCATGTTTATTAGAGAGTAAACAAAACACTTACTTGGTGATGTGATGACCCAGTTAATTTATTTTTAATAATCAGGCTTTAACCAACAATTCTTTTCCGAATAACTCTTTCTTCCTTTTATTAACAATAGCTAAGCTGTCGAACGTACATTCGTCAAAAAATGCTAATGATATTCATTTTTCAAACATCGTTTGCTATCAGATAAGGGAATATTGAGATTGTATGTTTGTGAGATCAGCATTACTGATTAAAGAGTATTGTTAATACATGAAGGAAAAGTTCTGTTGACGGGAAATGACTCTCGTTGAGAAGAGAATTATTGATTGAAAAGTAATTTTCCCTACTGGAGGGAATTTTCATATGAAATATGTTTTTGATGAAAGAGAGTTGTTAAAATAGCTGTTGATGAGGAAGGGATTTTCAATCAGAAACGGATTTTTGTTTATAAAAGGGATTATTAAAGCAGAGGGATTGATGTTGGAATGGGGATTCTTACGAGAGAGGAAAATTGAATATTCATGGAAAAGGGCTTATGGATAAGAAAGCCACCTTCTAATAACCAAACTCCTTCTTTCTCACTCTAGAGCTTTACCAACAATGAAGCCCCCAATTATCCCGACTTATCCTATTCTCAACTAAAAATCAGAATCCACAATATCTCTCTAACCAGCATCCTGATACTAATGAATGAAATTCCAAAATAACCTTCTCCCTTGAACCATATTAATTAAACCTCTGGATGGTATAACCCCAAATAAAAAATTTCGCCTGGTTGTGGGGAGGACCATGGTCGCTTGGGTTTGAGCGACGTTCGGGTCTCCTCCTACTCTCAGGCGAAAAACTACAATTATTCATGTACTAATTATACATCTGATGAAGGGTGGAAAAGGAGGAGGATTATGGATCCATCCTTGTCCTCTCCTAAGTCTGCTAATAACCAAATTTTTGTCCTACCATGTAGCCTTACCAACAATAACTCCCCCAGTTATCTCGACTGAAGCTACTCTTAACTAGAAATCAGAATCTACACTATCTCTTTTTACCAGTATCCTGACCCGAGGTAATAAAATAACAAATAAAACATCCTCCCTTGAGCTATAGTAATTGAGCCTCTGGATAGTATAACCCCAAATAAAATATTTTGCCTTTAGTGTGAAGGAATTAGTAGGAAGGCGCGTAATCGCTTGGGTTTGAGCAACATCCAGGTACCTTCCTAAATCCAGGTGATCATTTTGATCTGGGGTTATACTATCCGATGACTCAATTATTCATGTACTCCTTAAAGATCCTATGGGCGATGAAGGAGAAGGAATCCGCATCCATTTTCTATCTGCTCTTACACCTGCTAATAACGAAACTCCTTTTTTAAGTATGGAGCCTTATCAACAATGAATCCCCCAATCATCCTGACTTATCCTCTCACCAACAAACAGGATCCACACTATCTCTTTTTAACGAGCATCCTGAAACGAAGTAATAAAATTGCAAAATAACCTTGTCCCTCGAGTTACAATAATTATTCATGCACTCCAGCTCATCGATCTTTTCCCTTGGCTGGAAAAGGTCAACCTAAGACGGAAGCTAACGAGTTCTGGGAAGCTCGTCACTTTCTTTGCTCTCAGGGAATAAAATATATTATCCGACGGAAAGTGACGCCAAGGCAAAACGACCCGATCGTCCTCGGTTGCTGGTCCCCACTCGTTCGATGAAACAGGCTAGATTCCAGAATCAAGAACAGTCCTGTGAGATCGACCTCATCTCCAGCCAGTAGGATCCTCCACATGGCCATTGTAATTCGTATCGCGAATCGCGAGAAGGGAATCTCTTATTTTCTCGTTGTGTCTAGTACCCACCTATCGCCAAGCACCAGCACCATTCTGGCCTTACATGCACGTACAAGAACCGACCCCCGAGGATAGAGCCGGCACTAGAATGTAAGGGATGATTTCGGAGATAGCTCGAGGGTCGTTCGCTACGTAGAAGTTGTCGGATGGAGGTCGAGGAGGCGGAGGGGGACTTGTGAAATGGGGTGGGTTTGCGAAACGGGTGCTGGCATTGGGTTGGTTTACGGGGTGGTGGAGAGGCTTCGGGAGATTCAAAGGGAGATGGAGGTGAGTCTGCAGAGTCTCAGGAGGGTGAGTTTGGCGCCGAGGTGTCGCTCTCTCTTCTTCTCTGTCCTCGTCTCTCTTCATCCTCCTTTTCTCTCTCCTTCGGGGGGTGGATTATCTAACTTTTTCATTTTTCACTTTCGATTTTTCACTTTTCTCTCCCTGCGTTTAATTTTGCTGCTTTTATTTTTTTCGCTTTTAGTTTGAAGGACAGGGAGTGGAGAAAGGGGGTTGTAGAGGAGCAAGAGAGGAAGGTTGAAGGAATGGTCAAAATATTGGGAAGATAAAGTGGAAATAAAGGGAGGGGGAGAAATGAAAAGTGGGAAGGAAAAGATATATATTGGGATAAGGGATATTCGGGTTTTTCTGGACAAAGGTGGAAAGTATTGATTTTGAGGTTTCGACGGGAAATCATACTTCAGTCTATACTCTATCTCATGAAATAATTTTCACATATATAATAGAGGGGGAGTCGATAAGTGGTGAGGAGATCACCTAACTTTGTCTTTCTTTACTTCCGATTTTGCACTCCGTTCATTTAATTCTGCTGCTTTCAGTTTGGAGAAATGATCATTAAAAATGGAAAAAGGTTAGTGTTTTCGGGGAAAGGGTACATAATAAGTTGAGGAAGAAGAGGAAGAAGAGGTAAAGGAGGGCGGATAAAAGGATTGGTACAGTAGCAATAGCAAGACGAATCGGTTGAAGGAGTGATCAAAACGTTAGGAGAAGAAGACAAAGGAATAATGTGACGCGGAGAAATGGAGAGTAGAGAGAGAAAGGGATATATTTAAATAAATTATTTAATGGAAAGGAAGTGAATAAATTCTGGGAGATTACATACTTTTTCGTGTTTCACTTCCGATTTTACACTTCGTTCATTTAATTTCATTGCTCTTAGTTTGAAGACATGGTCCCGGAGAAGGGAAAGAGTTTTAGGGCAGGGGTTATATAGTAGTAATTTGAGAAAGAAAAGAGGAAGGAGAGTGAATAAATAATTTGGTAGAGATGCAAAGAGGGGAGGGTAGAAGGAATGGTCAACATTTCTGAAGAAGGTATGTGGAAGGTAGTAAAGGAATAATGAGACATAAATATCAGGAAGGGAAAAGAGCCATACTGGAATAAGGTTATAATATAGAGGGAGTGGATAAATATAGGGGGCATTGCCAAACTATTTTATTTTTCACTTCCGCTATTTAACTTTTTACTCCGTTGATTTAATTTTGCTACCTTCATCTTTCCTTGCTTCCAATTTAAAGATGTGATAGTAAAAAAGATTGAAGGTAAAGGTTTTAGGAGAGGGGGTATATATCATGAAATTGAGGTAGATGACGGAAAGAAGAGTCAAGATATGAGGTGGTAGAGAAGCAAGTGGAGTGGGTAGACAAAATTTTCCAAATTTGGGGAGACCGTGATTGAAAGGAAATAAAGGGGTACGAAGTAGTGGGAACTAGAGAGAAAGAAGGAATATATATGGATAAGAGATGTAATCTAGGGGCAATGGATGAACGATGAAAGGGATGACCTAGTTTCTGATTTTTCATTTCTGATTTCCCACTGCTTCCATTTATTATTTTAGTTCGAAGGAATGGCTGTGAACAAGGCATAAGGTTTTAGACGAGGGGATATGGTAATAAGTTAAGGAAGTAAATGAGAAGCAGAATTAAGGAGTGGGGTGGTAAAGAAGCAAAAGAGTGGGTAGAAGAAATAGTCAAAATATTTGGAGAAGAGGAAAGGGTGGAATAATGGGAGAAGAGGAAAGGTTGAAATAAAGAGATCGGATGAAATGGATGTTGCGGAGGGGGAAGAAATATAACAGAGCGGCAGTCGATGAATAGTGGGAGAATTAACTAACATTTTTCTTTTTCACTTCTATTTTTTGTGATTTTACTTTTCATTTTGCTGCTATTACTTTTTTTTTTTTTTGAAGAAATAGAAGTGAAAATGAGGAAAGAATTTTAGGGGAGGTAGTATATCGCATTAAATTGAAAAAGAAGATGAGAAGAAAAGTGGAGAGATGGGTTGGCAGAGAAGCAAGAAGTTTGCGTAGAAGGAATAATCAAAATTTGTTAAGAAGTTGAGAGAAAGGAAATAAGAGGTAAAGAGAAGTACTTTTCACTCTGCCCAATTAATTTTGCTGGCTTTATTTTTTGCTTCGCATTTGAAGACATAGTAGCGGTGAAGGGAAAGGGTAAGGGTTTTAGGGAAGGGCTACATAGTAGAAAGTCGAAGAAGAGATCAAATGTGGCGAAGAAATGCTCAGAATGTTGAGAGGAGATAGGGTGTAAATAAAGGAATAAGGAGAAATGGCTAGTTAGTAATGGAGGGAAAGAAAAATCTTGGGACAAGATGATGGAGAATGAGGAGATAAATAGTGTGGAAATTACCTAAATTTTTTACTGTTCACGATTTTTAACTTTTCACTGCGTTTGAATTTTACTGCTCCTAATTTGAAGAAATGGCAGTGGAAATCGGGAAAAGGTATTGGTTTTAAAGGAGGGGATATATGATATTAACTTGAGAGAGACCAGAAGGAGAGTGGAGAAAAAGGTTGGTGGAGTAGCAAGAAAGGTGTGGAAAAAGAATGGTGAGAATTTTGGGAGGAAACGACATTGTGGAAATAGGAATGAGGAGAAATCGAGGGTACGAAGGAGGTTGGCATATATTGGGATAAGGGATACAATGGAGTGGGAGTGGATAAGTAACAAGGGATCTGTGACTTTTTACTGCGTTCATCGAATTTTGCTGCTTCTCATTTGAAGAAATGGCAGTAGAAAAGGGAAAATGGTGATGGTTTCAAAGGAGGGGATATATGATATTAACATGAGAGAGACCAGAAGGACGAGAGTGGAGAAAAGGGTTGGTATAGTAGAAAGAAAGATCTGGCAGAAGAATGGTGAGAGTGTTGGGAGAAAGAGAAATTGTGGAAATAAAGGAATGAGGAGAAATCGAGGGTGGGAAGGAGGTTGGGATATATTGGGATAAGGGATACAATGGAGTGGAAGTGGATAAGTGATGTATCTGTGACAGTAAACAGAGTGAGATGAAAGTTAGGGTGAGTGATGCTGAGGAAAGGTAGTTGAGAGGACACAAATTGAGGAAGGCTATTCTACCTTCTTTCCAAGCCTCTCCTTATTTTTCCATAATTGTTCCATTAGAAGACTTTAAGTTACGTGAAAACTAAACGAAAAGAAAAAAGGGGGAAAAGAACAACATTGAGCGGAAAGGGAAAAAGAGGGAATGAAAGTGAAAGGAGAAAACGAACGGGTGAAATGGGGTTACTAATTCCCGAATAATAAAGAGATGTATCGCCGACCCTCGTCCGTGAAAGACTTTCCCCAACGAGCTTTGTTTGCATTTTATTTTGTGATTCGCTCTGCGTCTCGAGAAAACGTCACTCAATTGGTCTCTTAAGACCTTTGAAGAAGTCACATTCTGACTATTATCTACTATTCCTTATTCACAGACAAAGCTCGACCTGAAGGCATATTATCAATACTGGTCTCAAGGATGACATTTTTGGTTTGAAAATCCTTAAAGATAATTTCAAAATCAATATTTTGGATGGGAAACAATTAATAAATCGGAAGATTTATCCTTGTCAGCACTCATCGCCTACTTACATTATGAGTTAATTTATCTTTGTCTCCCCTCGTCCTCAAACAAACCCCAGGCCACATTAATGGCTTGGAGGGTTCGTTACTTTTCACTTTTGATAATTTCACCTCCTCTCTCATATTTTACACCCAAGCTTCTTCAAACTCCTCTAGTCATTTCAAAATCCGCATCCAACTATCAATCCTGAGATGCAGGATTTAAAAAGTTACGAAATTACCCAATTATCCACTGTGGCCCATCTCCCCTCTCGAAATCGAAATAATTTTTCAAAAGTCCCGAATATTCTCTCTGATAAACAGCCTTATCAGAGAAACTCTCTCGCTTCCATAATTCCGCCTGTCGGCATTCTCCACCTGACTTCACCTCCATTCTTAGAATAAGGGGGTAGGGTGGCATTTGAGGGGGAAACGTAACACCCCTTCCCATTTGGTGTTCCTCCTTCTCTCGCGAGTACCCATTCATTTAATTTCAGTCATTGCCGGCAGGCGCACCCCTGCCGTGCGACCGACAAAAAATAATTAGTGAAGCCTTACCCCCCTGCCTGCACCCCTTTTTCACCCTCGTTCTCTCTTCCCTCGGTTAAGGCCTCGTTTCAGGGCGACCCCCTTTCAACCTGACGGGTACGTACCTTCAACTCGAATATACCCCCTTCCCCACCAACCACCCTGGAGCACCCCCGTTTCCCTGCCAACCAGCACCCCCCTCGGGTACCAAGCCCGAAACCCTTGGCTCAGTCAGCCACCCCCAACTCGGCCTCGGGCGGGATGATTCAGGCGCCAGTAGGGCGCACCCACCTTCGTCGGGGTGGTTTGGGGGTTGGGGGATGAACGAGGACGGTGAGGGGTTGGCGGGGGGAAGGGGGGAAACGACAGGGGGTTGGAGCGCCGGATAGAAGCAAGAGAACGAGAGTGTCAGGGGTTGGGGGTGGAATTGGGGGAAACAGAGTGTGTCGGGAACGGCGGAGGGTTGGAAATGGCAAGGGGTGGAGGCGGAAAGGGGATGATACGCGCACCAAGGGTGGTTTCTACTCTGAGATATAGCCAACACACTGCAGGCTATATCCTCGGCTAAGTAATACGAGGAAAAGTGCTACAGTGGGTGCGACTGTAGCGCACCTCGCTCAGGTGATGGGGAGCGGGGCTTTTTTGAGGGAGCTTTTTCTTTGTGAAAAAACAACCCTCTCTGATGCGAATATCCTTTCTAAACACCCGAGGAGAACTTGCTTGAGGAAAAATGTGAATTCGGGGGTTTGAGTGAGATAGGGCTAATTAGATTGGGTGAGAGATTCAACGATTTAGATTCTGAATTCGAATCAGTCAATATTTGACTGATTAGATTAATCGACTGAAAAAATCAGTCGTTTTTAGTAAATATTGTTGACTGAATCAAATAGTCGCTTGAAATAACTGATTTTCAGTCCACAGAAGTTACTGATTGGTCTGCTATTGTAAAATAGTACAATTATTTCTGAATTAAAATTCTTCACTTAATTCTCGCATTTTTATGAATTAATTTAATTAACCAAAAATGACTGATTCATTCACTGAAAGTTACAAATTAGGTCAATGCGTATTTATTGGTAGAAAATGAGACTCGGATTGAAATTATTCTTTTCGGTTGTTTTTTATTTAAAATGAAAATCTTTTTTGGTTCAAATATTCACTATCACATTTTTTGTTTAAAATTCGTTTTTTTTTTTCAATGGAAAATTCAACTTCTTGATTGAAGGTTGAACTAATTTGTTGAAAATTCATTTTTTGGTGGAATATCCATCATTTTAAATTAAAATTCATCGTTTTGGTGAAAATTGAACTATTTTGTGCAATTTTTTTTTTCTTTTCAAGATTAATTTACTTCATTACAAATTCAACTATTTTATTTTTGGTTGAAAATTTGATTTTTGGATAAAATTTTAAATATTTGGTTAAGAATTTAACTATTTTGTTGAAAATTCCTATTATTTGTTGAACTCCATTTTTTTATTTAGAATTGAAATCTTTTAGGGTTGAAATATCAACTATTCTTGATGGAAAATTAAACTCTTTCTTTTTAATAAGAACTATTACATTTTTCGTCAATAATTTTTTTTTCAATTGAAAATTCAACTAGTTGATTGAAACATAAACTAATTTTTTTATCAGTTATTTTTTTTTTGTAATGATTCATCATTTTGTTTGAAAATTAATTTATTTGGTACGAAATGTATCAATTTTTAGTTAAAATTTAGGTTTTTGAACTAACAATTTTGACTATTCGAATGCTGGTTCAAAATTGATATTTTTTTAACTGAAAATTCAATAATTTAGCTGACATTTTATGCATTTTGTTAAGAATTTGTCTATTAGTAGAAAATTAATCTAATTGCTTGAAAATTCATCCTTTTCTTTGAATTTGAGTTAAAATTTGTTTAGAATTAATTTTTCTTATTGAAAATTTTACTAGTTGGTTAAGATTCGAATTACTTTGTTGAATTTTTTTTAAACTCATCATTTTAGTTAAAAATTAAACTATTTTTATTGATTTTTTTTAAATTTATTATTTGACAATATAATTGAATTGTCATCAAATTCATCGAATCCTGAAAAAATAGCTAAATTTTCTACTAAAAGACTAATTTTAAATTAAAGAAATAAATTTTCAACCAAATGAATGAATATTCAACAAAAAAGTTTAATTTTCATTAAAAAAATTTTCAACTCAAAAGGAGGAATTTTTGACAAAATAGTTACATTTTCAAACTAAGAGATGAATTTTCAACTTGAGCGATGAATATTCAAGAAAAGTTAATTTTTAATAAAAGAGGTGAACCCTAAGAAAATATATTTTCAACAAATTAGTTCAACTTTCAAACAATGATTTTAGTTTCCAACAAAGAATGTTGAATTTTTTACCAAAATATTTAAATTTTCAACAAAAAACGTAAATTTTCTGACAAAAAAATTAATTTACCAACAAAAAAGACGAATTTTCAAAAAAAAATTTTGAATTTTAAAGCCAAAAAGATTAAGTTTATGCAAAACAGTTGAATGTCAAACTTGAAAATATGAATGTTCAACAAAAAAGTTATTTTGTACCGAATAGTTAAATTTTCAAAAAAATAATTAAATTTTTAACCACATAGTTGATTTTCCTGAAAAAACAAGTGAAATTTAAACAAAAGTGTTGAACTTAATGCAAAAATAGGAATTAAATACGAAACAATTAAATTTTGAACCCAAAAATTTATTTTTTTAACAAAAAAGTTATTTTGTACCGAATAGTAAATTTTTCAAATAGTTTAATCTTTGAATAAATAGTTTTTTTCTACAAAAATGGTTAAATTTTCAACAAAAAATATGAATTTTCAGAAAGAAATTAATTTTCAACCAAATTTTTCAATTTTCCACCAAGTTGTTAAATTTTCAATAAAAAAAGATAAATTTTCTACAAAAAAGTTCAATTTCCAACAAATAAATGGTTGAACCCAAACAATTTTTTTTAAGGTTCATAATTTTAGTTGAAAATTCATCTGTTTTGATGTAAATTTTGCCACTTTGTTGAAAATTTGTTTTTTTTCTGCTTGAGAAATAATTTTTTAAACTGAAAATTTCGCTAATGAAAATTGTTATTATTGAAAGTTCATTTTTTATGGTAAGAAAAAGTCATTTTCCTCGGTTGAAAATTAACTTTTCGGTCTAAAATTCTGCTTTTTGGGTTAAAACTTCAAATTTCTTATAAAAAAATCGTCTTTTTGACTTGAAAATTCAATTGTTTTTGGTTAAATTTTAATACTTTTTGGTTTGAAAAGTGAACCATTCGGTTGAAAATGCTTCGTAATATGGGATGATGATTCAATTAGTTTTTATAAAAATTTAATTCATTCGTTGAAAATTTAACTACTCACTTGAAGTTATATTTTTTGGTGGAAAATTGATTTGTTTTATCACAATTTTTCTAAATAATTGGAATTAGCTAATTTATTTATTAATTAAATAATTTTCTACTTAAGGATGCATTTTTTCTTGAATATTTAGAAATTTTCATTTAAAATTTAGAATAAGTAATTATAAATAAAATATTAAATACTAATGAATTGAAAACTGAAATTTCTGAAATAGAAAGCCTTGAATCGATAACATTTCAGAGTGTTAAATTCAAATTTTAAAAATTACAATTTTAATTTTTCTATTCAGAAAATTTTCAATACAGATGTGAAATTATCGAATTTTTTTGCAAAAATGGCAATTAAACAATTATAAATTTGCAAAAAAATTGAGTAAGTTCAAGAAAAAAAAATACTTACAAGTTTTGAGAAGATCCAAACTTAATTTAAAACTGGAAAAAATTCCGAAAAATAAAAAACTAAATTTAGATTTTTAAAGATTTCGAAATAAAAAATTTGAAGCTTTTCAAGGATCTTTAAAGGTTTTAAGAAAATAAAAAAATTCTTGAGTGGGCTGAAAAAATTCAAAATGATTTTTTATTCAGAGAAATTGATTTTAGAGACTATTGAAAAAGTCTTTTGAAAAAATTTGGATTGATAAATGACAATTAAATAATTCTTGATTTCGAAAATAATCGAGAAAGTTTGAAATATATTTATAAGTTTTGAAAACATTCAAAAAAAGTTTAAAATGTGAAAATATTTCAAAAAATTTAAAACGCAATGTAGGTTTTCAAAGAATTTGAAAACAAAATTTATAAATAAGCTTTTTAAGCATTTTGGAAGCTTTTGAACGAATACAAAATTTAGATCAAAATTCCTAGAAAAACTAATCATTTTCTTTGTTTGAAAAATTGATTCAAAACCAATATTCAATAAGATCTTTAAATTTTTCAATAAATAATTTGGATGATTTTAAGCTATTTTCCCCACTTCTGTAGGATTTTCAAAAAATTGTAGTATAGTAGTATAGCTGCATAGAAGTATAGCATTATAGTAGTATGGCACTATAGCAGTATAGCAGTATAGTAGTATGGCTCTGTATATGTAGAACAGTATAGCAGTATAGCCGCAAAGCAGTGTAGTAGTATAGCAGTATAGTGGTATAGTAGTATGGTAGTATAGCTGTATAGCAGTATGGCTCTATTGTAGTATGGTAGTATATCTGTATAGCAGTATGGCTGTATTGTAGCATGGTAGAATAGCTGTATAGCAGTATAGCTGCAAAGCAGTGTAGTAGTATAGCAGTATAGTAGTATGGTAGTATAGCTGTATAAGAGTACAGCTGCAAAGAATTGTAGTAGTAAAGCATTATAGCAGTATGGCCCTATTGTAGTATGGTAGTATATTTGTATAGCAGTATGGTAGTATGGTAGTATAGCTGTATAAGAGTACATCTGCAAAGCAGTGTAGTAGTACAGCAGTATAGCAGTATGGCCCTATTGTAGTATGGTACTATATTTGTATAGCAGTATGGTAGTATGGTAGTATAGCTGTATAAGAGTACAGCTGCAAAGCAGTGTAGTAGTACAGCAGTATAGCAGTATATTAGTATAGTTTATGGAAAAAGAAAAGGTTTAGAGAAACTGAGGAAGCGTGGAGAGGTATGATCAATTAAGCTTGATCTACCTATGGCTTTTTTACTTTCGTGTAGTTAGGTGAGGCTGATCTCTAGTCGACCTGCGGACCCGTATAGTAGTATAGTAGTACAGTAGTGTAGCTGTGGAGCAGTAAAGTAGTATACCAGTATACCAGTATAGCAGTATTATAGTATAGCTGTATAGCAGTATAGCAGTGTAGTAGTATAGTAGTATGGTATTATAGCTGTATAGAGGTATAGCTGCAAAACAGTGTAGTAGTATACCAGTACAATAGTATAGTAGTATGGTAGTATATCTGTATAGCAGTATAGCTGCAAAACTGTGTAGTAGTATAGCAGTATAGTAGTAAAGTAGTATGGTAGTACAGCTGTATAGAAGTATTGCTGCAAAGAATTGTAGTAGTATACTAGTATATTAGTATAGTAGTATGGTAGTACAGCTGTATAGCAGTATAGCTGTAAACTGTGTAGTAGTATAGCAGTATAGTAGTATAGTAGTATGGCTCTATAGGATTATAGTAGAATGGCAAATAAAAAAGTAAAGGCTTGGAGAAACTGAGCAAGTTTGGAGGGGTATGATCAATTAAGCTTGACCCGTCTATGGCTTTTTTACTTTCGAGCAGTTAGGTGAGGCTGCTCTTTAGTCGACCTGCGCACCCCTTTGCTCGTATAGTAGTCAAGCGGAGGATGCTCGAAGGTTGAAGGGGTGGTTTGGGGGTGTTTGTTCGGGACGATAGTGTAAGACGTTGACGTGCACCCCCTGCCAGCCTAGCTGCCACTAGAACAGAGAAAGAGGCGGGGGGTGGTTTCAACCCTTGGGTTCGCGCTCTGGTGTGAGTGAAGGGTGGAAGAAGAGGGTGGAACAGGATGGGAGTAACGAAACCGAAGGAGAAAGAGAATAACAGACTCGCCTAACGGTACGGCGAAGTAGCCAGGGGCCGAGGACTTTGGAGGTCGCAGGGTCGTCTTTATCATTTTTCTTTTTCTATAAATTTATTTCAATTTTTATCTTTAAAAAATAGATTTCAAGAAATAGTAGGAAAAATACCTTATTTTATTGCTTCTAGCTTTAATTTTTTAAAATATTTTTTATTTACTGATTCAAACTAAGACGCCGTCCATAAACTACGTTTGTAACCTTGGGCTATTTTTTATATGAATTTTCGAAAAAATTCATGTTCAATTGGAAATTTATTTGCTTAGTAGGAAATGTAACTATTTTATTGAAAAATTTTTTTTTCAGTTTGAAAAATTTTTTTTTTTAGCTGCAAATTTAACTGTTCCATTATTGATTGAAAATCTATCTTTTTTAAATTAAAAGTAGGAATTTCATCTTCGTTAAAATTTATTTTTTTTGGTTTAGGATTCCACTAATTTTTTGAAAATTCGTTTTCTTTGCTTGAAAATTCATTTTCTTAACAGCAAATTTTCTTAACTCAAAATTTTCTTAACAGCAAAATTCATCCTTTTTTGTAGAAAATTCAACTTTTTAGTTGAAAATTCTTGTATTTGATTTTAAAATCTTCCTTTTCGGTCGAAACTTAATCCCTTTGGTGGATAACTTGACTATTCAATTTTTTGTTTTAAATTTAACAATTTTAGTTAAAAATTATTTAAATTGAAAAATATTGTGCTTTATTGAAAATTTGTTCTTTTTGTTCAAAAATTTATCTTTGTGTTTGAAAATTCATCTCCTCTAGTTAAATATTTGACTATTTAGTTGAATACTGATCTTTGTAAGTTGAAAATTCACCTAATTAGTTCAAAATTCGACTATCATCGTAAAAATTTAATTATTTTATTTAAAATTCAACTATTTTGTTAGAATCTTTTTTGGTCGGAGATTCAACTGTTTTGTTAAAAATTCGTCCGTTTGGATTGAAAAATTCATCCTTTATGAAAGAAAAGTGATTTTCTTTGGCTGAAGATTAATTTTTTTTGGTTGAAAACTAACTTTTTCAATAAAAATTAAATTGTCTTCATAAAAATTTGTTTTTTTCGCTTGAAATTTAAATATTTGATTGAAGATTGTCTTTGCACGTTGAAAATTTAACTGATTGGTTAAGAAATCAACTAATTTGATGAAAATTGAATCATTTTGTTGAAAATTCAATTTTTTTTATTGCAAATTTTAATATTTTGATCGAGCAATTTTTCTTTGGTTGAAAATTCAACTGTTTTGTTAAAAATTTGTCCTTGTGGATTGAAAATTCATCTTTTATTGAAGAAGAGTCATCTTTCTTGGTTGAAAATGAACTTCTTCGTGGAAAATTCAACTATTTGGTTAAAAATTTCCTTTGTAGGTGAAAAATTTAACTAATTGGTTAAAAATTGAACTCACTTGGTAAACATTTTTTTGTTGTTGCAAATTTAAGTATTTTGAAGTAATCTTTTCTTTTTGAAAATTAAACTGTTATGTTGAAAGTTCATCCTTTTGGATTGAAAATTTTTTTTAATGTAAAAAAGAAATATTTATTGGTTGAAAATAAAGTTTTTTGTGAAAAAGACTGTCTCCTAGACGATTCGCCATTTTTTCTTAAAATTCATCTACTGCATTGAAAATTGTCTGAGTAGGTTGAAATTATAATTAATTGAATAAAAAGGCAACTAACCTGGTAAAAATTCTATTATTTTATACAAAATTTAATTACTTTGTTAAAAATTCAACTATTCAGTATACATAGTAGTATTGCTGTATAGCAGTAAAGCAGTATAGCTATATAACAGTATAGCAGTATAGGAGAATAGTAGTATAGCTATATAGTAGTATAGCTGTATAGCATTATAGTAGTATAGCTGTATAGTAGTATATCAGTATAGATATATAGCAGTATAGCAGTATAGCAGTATAGCTATATAGCAGTATAGCAGTATATTAGAATAGTAGTACTATAGCTATATAGTAGTATAGCTTTATAGCAGTATAGCAGTATAGCTATATAGCTGAAGAGCAGTATAGCAGTATAGAAGTATAGTAAAATAGTAGTATAGCTGTATAGTAGTATAGCTGTATAGTAGTATAGTTGTATAGTAGTATAGCAGTATAGTAGTATAGCTGTATAGTAGTATAGCTGTATAGTAGTATAGCTGTATAGTAGTATAGCTGTATGGTAGTATAGCTGTATAGTAGTATAGCTGTATATTAGTATAGCTGTATAGCTGTATCTCAGTATATACTATTTTTTGTAAAACTTGTGTTTTCTCTTGCAAAATGTAACCACTTCTTTGAAAGTTCACCCATACTTTATTAAAAATTCGGTTGTTTGGTTGGAGATTTATAATTTTAGTTGAAAATTCATCTCTCCTTAAAAGTTCAACTATTTTCTTTCAAATTCGTTTTTGGCCGGAAGGTGGAAAATTTAAATATTTTGCTAGAAAATTTAACCATTCGATTGAAAATGAACTTTCTCATCAAAAATTTTAATTCATTGATGAAAATTCGTGTTTATAGTTTGTAAATTATAGAAATTTCAACTATTTGGTTGAAGATTAACTTTTTTAGAAATTGATATTCTCGGTATGAAAATTGAATCATTTGGTTGAAAATTTATATATTTTGTTAAATAATAAAGCATTCTGGCAGAAAGTACAAATTTTGTCGAAAACGATTTTTCTGTTGGAAAGGTAACTCTCTGGTAGAAAATTCTTCTTTGTGGTTTGAAAATGATAAAAAATTCCAAAATTTTTGTTAAAAATTAACTTTTTTCTTTAAAATTTGAATTTCTTTGTTGGAAAGTCGTCTTTTTGGTTTAGAAATTGTAGAAAATTCAACTATTTGTTTGAAAATGGACTTTTTTGTTGAAAATTAATATTTTTGTAAAAAACTGTTCTTTTGGCTAGAAAATTCATTTTTTCCGTTAAAAGAAACATATCATTTGTTGGGTAAAAATGAGAATGTTTAGTAAAAAATGTGACTGAAAGATCTTACTTTAAGGCTATGTGACGAGTGGGCCACGTGACCGGATTCCTACCTTACCGGCACTTCTTTTATTTGTCAACTTATTTTCACACGAAGCGCCACATCGAGTTGAATTAGGACCATACCCAAAATTTTGAGTGCTTCTTATTTATTATCCCAAATTTTCAACTCGATGTGGCTATTCGTGTGAAAATAAGTTGACAGACAAAAAAATTGCCGGTAAGGTAGGAATCTGGTCACGTGGTAGTATGGCTGTATAGTAGTATAGCTTTATAGCAGTATAGCAGTATGCCAGTATAGTAGCAAAGTGGTATAGCTGTGAAGCAGAATAGTAGTAAAGCAGAATAGTAGTAAAGCAGAATAGTAGTAAAGCAGAATGGTAGTAAAGCAGTATAGTAGTATAGCTGTATAGCATCATAGCTGTGTATCAATATAGCAGTATAGTAGTGTATTCGTATAGCAGTATAGCAGTATAGCAGTAGACCTGTATAGAAGTATAGCTGTAAAGCAGTATAGCAGTGGAGCTGTATAGCATTATAGCAGTATAGCTGTAAAGCAGTTTAGGAGTATAGCAGTATAGTGGGATAGCTGTATAGTAGTATAGCTGTATAGTAGTATAGCTGTATAGTAGTATAGCTGTATAGTAGTATAGCTGTATAGCAGTATAGCTGTGTATAATTAAACCAGTATAGTAGTATAGCTCTCTAGTCGTTTCCAGTTTCTAGAAAACAGCGGAACCAAACAAAATTTACTTAAAAAACAATATAAAGCTTCCTTTCCCTGAAAAATGAGGGCTCCGTGCAATCCCAGGCCTGAGTGAAATAGAATAAAAATTGGTGATTCTAAATGCAAATTGGATTGAGAATAGCCCTAATTTACACGCTTGGGAAGTTCTGGAGAGTTGCAGAGTTGAGGAGTTCTTTCGGGGGCAGAACTAGGCGATAAACGACAAACGGAAACCCTCGGGAATCGGTATTCAATCTGAATTGAAAACCAGTGCGTTGTAAAAGTTTCGGTGATATTAGCGTGGTTATACAAAATCGAAGGAAGGAAGGAAGGCAGCGCAACACTCTGGGCAAAATGTGCCGTGTCTAGGGGGATTGGGGGAACCGGGTTGGAGAGGATGGGGTCGAGATACAGGGGTGTGAGTCCAGAAAAGGGGACTGGATCCCGTCCCGAGTCCTCGGTAACTCAGCCCTCGTTCTCCTGCTTTTCCGCCACCCACTCCTCTTCCTCCACCTCCTCTAACATCGCATCGCCAGAACTCCACCAGTCCCGTTTCCACCCCCTTACGAGCCCCCAACTCTCTCATCTGACATCGTACCTTCCTACGCCTTCGCTTCGCTCCAGGGACGCACTTCATTCCCAAAATCTCACCTTTATTCCAAAAGGATGAATTTTTTTTTTAAAAAAGGTGAATTTTCAACCAGGAAGGATGACTTTTTTACGATAGAAGACGTATTTTGAACCTGAAAGGACGAATTTTCAACAATAGTTGAATTTCATACGAAAAAAGACGAATTAAAAAAAATAGTTGAATTTCAAAGAGAATAATTTAATTATTAACCAAATAGTTGAATTTTCAACCAAGAAGGATGAATTTTCATTAGAAAAGGACAAATTTTCAACCAAGAAAGATGACTTTTCTACGATAGAAGATGTATTTTGAACTTGAAAGGACGAAATTTCATCAAAAGAGTTGAATTCGAGACCAAAAAAGACGATTTTGGGAAAATTGTTTTAATTTCAAAGAGAATAATTTAATTATTAACCAAATAGTTCAATTTCCTACCAAGAAAAATGAATTTTCAATAAAAAAGGACGAATCTTCAATAAGGGAGTTTGATTTTAGAATGAATTTTCAGAATGAATGAATGACTTCAACAATAATAATTAGATTTTCAATGAAATAATTAATTTTCCATTAAATCAATTTAGTTTTTATCCAAGAGTGGGATTTTCCACCAGAAAAGATCAATTTTCAGCCAATGAAGATGACTTTCCTACCAAAGAAGATGAATTTTCACTCAAAAAAGACGAATTTCCAACAAAAGAGTAGAATTTTAGACCAAAAAAGATGATTTCAACAAAATAGTTGAATTTCAAAGAGAATAATATAATTCTTTAACAATTAGTTGAATTTGCAACTAAGAAAAATGAATCTTAAATAAAAAAGAACGAATTTTCAATAAAAGAGTTTAATTTTAAAATGAAATTTTAATGAGATAAATAATTTTTCATTGAAACAGTTTAATTTTTATCCATTAGCTGAATTTTTAACCAAAAATTTTTAATTTTCAATCAATGAAGATGACTTTTCTATCATAGAAAATGAATTTTGACTAAAAAATGATGACTTTTCAACAAAACGGTCAAATTTAGACACAAAAAAAGTGAAGTAAACCAAACATTTAAATTTCCCAAAAAAATAATTTGATTCTTAACCAAATACTTCAATTTTCAACCAAGAAAGATGAATTTTCAATAAAAACGACAAATTTACAATCAAAGAGTTTAATTTTAGAATAAGAAGATAAATTCAACAATAATTATGTTTTCAACATAAAAATTGATTTTTTTATTTAAAAAGTTTAATTTTTATCCAATAGCTGGATTCTCAACCAAAAAAGATCAATTTTCAACCAATGAAGATGACTTTTCTACCATAGAAGATGAATTTTCACTCGAGAAGGACAAATTTTCAACAAAACGGTTGAATTTAAACAAAAAAAGTGAATCCGACAAAATATTAGAATTTCTAAAAAAAATAATTTATTTATGAACCAAATAGTTAAATTTTCAACCAAGAAAGATGAATTTTCAATAAAAAGGACAAATTTTCAATGAAAGAGTTTAATTTTAGAATGTGAAGATATATTCAACAAAAATAATTTGATTTTCAACATAATAATTGATTTTTCATTAAAATAGTTTAATTTTTATCCAAAAGTGGGATTTTTCACTAGAAAATGTCAATTTTCAACCAATGGAGATGACTTTTCACTCAAAAAGGATGAATTTCCTACAAAAGAGGAGAATTTTAGGCCAAAAAAGTGAATTCAACAAAATATTTGAATTTCCAAAAAAATAATTTAATTCAATATCATTTTTCAATGATTTTCAACAAAATAATTGATTATTCATTAAAACAGTCTAATTTTTATCCAATAGCTGAATTTTCAACCCAAAAAGATGAATTTTCAACCAATGATTTTGACTTTCCTATCATAGAAAATGAATTTTCACTCAAAAAGGACGAATTTTCAACAAAAGAGTATAATTTCAGACCAAAAAAGATGATTTCAACAAAATAGTTAAATTTCAAATAGAATAATTTAATTTTTAACCAAATAGTTGAATTTGTAACCAAGAAAGATGAATTTTCAAAAAAAGGACGAATTTCCAATAAAAGAGTTTAATTTTAGAATGAGAAGATAATTTCAACAATAATAATTTGATTTCCAACAAAATAATCAGTTTTTCTTCAAAACAGTTTAATTTTCATCCAAAAGCGGAATCTTTTACCAGAAAAGTTGAATTTTCAACGAATGAAGATAACTTTTCTACCATAGAAGATGAATTTTCAATCTAAAAAGACGAATTTTCATCAAAAGAGTTGAATTCGAGACCAAAAAAAATGATTTTGGGAAAATAGTTGAATTTCAAAGAGGATAATTTAATTATTAACCAAATAATTGAATTTTCAACCAAGAGGGATGAATTTTCATTAAAAAAGGACGAATTCTCAATATCAATGTAAATGAATTTTCACTCAAAAAGAACGAATTTTCAACAAATCGGTGGAATTCAGACAAAAAAAAAGTGAATTCAAGAAAATGTTTGGAAAAAATTATTTAAATTTTTAACCAAATTTTTTAATTTTCAACCAAATAGCTGAATTTTTAACGAAACAGATGAAGTTTAGATAAGAAAAGTTGACTTAACAAAGTATACGAATTAAAAAAAAATTAATTTTCAATGAAATAGTTCAATTTTCAGCCAAGAAAGATGAATTTTTCACAAAACAGATTTTTCACCAAAAAAGATGAACATAACGTAATGGTTGAATTTCCAACATGATAATTAGATTTTTAACAAAACACTTACATTTTCAACCAAATAGTTGAATTTACAACCAAGAAAGATGAATTTTCAATAAAAAAGGACGAATTTCCAATAAAAGAATTTAATTTTAGAATGACAAAATGAATTCAACAATAATAATTATATTTAAACAAAATAATGAATTTGTCTTTAAAACAGTTTAATTTACATCCAATGGCTGAATTTTAAACCCAAAATGATCAATTTTCAACCAATGAAGATCACTTTTCTACCATAGAAAATGAATTTTCACTCAAAAAGCAGGATTTTTTAACAAAACGGTTGAATTTCAAACAAAAAAAATGAATGCAACAAAATATTTGAGTTTCCAAAAAAATCATGTAATTCTTAACCAAATAGTTGAATTTTCAACCAAGAAGGATGAATTTTCATTAAAAAAGGACGAATTTTCAATATTACAGAAAATGAATTTTCACTCAAAAAGAACGAATTTTCAACGAAACGGTAGAATTCTAGACAACAAAAAAAGTAAATTCAACAAAATATGTGAAATTCCAACAACAAAATTAAATTTTCAGTCAAATAGTTCAATTTCCAGCCAACAAAAACGAATTTTTTAGAAAACATATTTTTCATCAAAAGAGCTGAACATAACGTAATAGTTGAATTATCAACATAAGAAATAAATTTAAAAAAAAGCACTTACAATTTCAACCGAATAGTTGATTTTACAACCAAGAAAGGTGAACTTACATTAAAAAAGGAAGAATTTTCGATAAAAGAGTTTAATTTTAGAATGAGGAAATGAATACAACAATAACAATTAAATTTTCAATAAAATAATCAATTTTTTATTGAAACAGTCTAATTTTTATCCAATAGCTGAATTTTCAACCAAAAGTGATTAATTTTCAAAAAAGAAGGACAAATTTTCAATGAAAGAGTAGAATTTTCGACCAAAAAGATGATTTCAACCAAATAGTTGAATCACGAAGAGAATAATTCAATTCTTAACCTAATAGTTGAATTTGCAACCAAGAAAAATGAATTTTCTATCATGGAAAATGAATTTTCACTCAAGAAGGATGAATTTCCAACAAAACGGTTGAATTTTAGACAAAAAAAGTGAATTCAACAAAACATTTTAATTTCAAAAAAAAAAAAATATTAAATTTTTAACCAAACTTTTCAATTTTCAACCAAATCGTTGAATTTTCAATGCATGGAAGTTTCCAACTAAACAGTTAAGGTTTAGATAAGAAAAGGTGACTTAACAAAATGTAAGAATTTAAAAAAAAAATTAACTGTTCTATGAAATATTTCAATTTTCAGCCAAGAAAGATGAACTTTTAAAAAAAAGGACAAATTTTCAATAAAAGAGTTCAATTTATGAATGAGAAGATGACAACAACAATAATATTTGGATTTTCACAAAATAATTAATTATTCATTAGAATACTTCAATTTCCATCCAAAAGCTGAATTTTTAACCGAAAAACATCAATTTTCAACCCATGATGATGACTTTTCTACCATAGAAAATGAATTTTCACTAAAAAAGGACAAATTTTCAATGGAAAAGTTTGATTTCAGATTAAGAAGATGAATTCAACAATAATAATTAGATTTTCAACAAAATAATTAATTTCTCATTAAAACAGTTTAATTTTTATCCAATAGCTGAATTTTTAACCAAAAAAGATCAATTTTTAACCGCTAAAGAAGAATTTTCTACCATAGAAGATGAATTTTCATTGAAAAAGCACGAATTTTCAACAAAACGGTTAAATTTATACAAGAAAAGTAAATTCAACAAAATGTAAGAATTTCAAAAAAAAAAAAAAAGAATTGAATTTTTAACCAAATTTTTAAATTTTCAACCAAATAGTTGAACTTTCAATGCATAAGAATTTTCAACGAAACAGTTAAAGTTTAGATAAGAAAAGGTGACTTCAACAAAATATATGAATTTGAAAAAAAAAATTCAATGAAATAGTTCAATCTTCAGCCAAGAAAGATGAATTTTTTACAAAACAGTTAGATTTTTCACCAAAAAGGATAAATATAACGTAATAGTGGAATTTTCAACATAATAATTAAATTTTTAACAAAACATTTACATTTTCAACCAAATATTTGAATTTGCAACCAAGAACGATGAATTTTTAATAAAAAAGGAAGAATTTTCCATAAAAGATTTTAATTTAAAAATGAGAAGATGTATATAACAATAATAATTAGATTTTCAACAAAATAATGTATTTGTCTTCAAAACAGTTTCATTTTCATCCAATGGCTGAATTTTAAACCTAAAATGATCAATTTTCAACCAATGAAGATTAATTTTGTACAATAAAGGATGAATTTTCACTCAAAAAGCACGGATTTTCAAGAAAACGGTTAAATTTAGACACAAAAAAGTGAATTAAACAAAATATTTGAATTTCCAAAAAAAAAATTTGATTCTTAACCAAATACTTGAATTTTTAACCAAGAAAGATGAATTTTCAAAACTAGCTGTGAATTCGATTTCGAGTGTTTCCACTTTGTTTGTATTTATAATTATATGGTGCTCATTTCACGAGCACTTTGCTTCCCGATAGCAAGTGTATTTGCTTCCTCATAGAGGAAGCATTAGTTATTTTTTTCAATAATAGGCAAACCGAAGTCTTCATTTTGCTCAATTTAAAAATAGAAATTTACCAAAAATGA
>CAKNXH010061578.1:56625-74264 GCA_932178445.1 Andricus quercusramuli
TATTTTGTTGATAATGCACATTTTTTAAAGTCATCTTTTTTTGTTGGCAATTTAACTATTTGATTAAAAATTTAATTACTTTCTTTAAAAATCAACTATTTGGTTACAAAAGCAAAAAAATTTTCAAAATTTAATTATTTTGAAAAAATTTAATCATTTTGTTAAGGTAATCTTTTTTGGTCTAAAATTTAATTGTTTCAATGAAAATTCGTAACTTTGGATTGAAAATTTGTACTTTCGGATTAAAAATTCATCTTTCTTGGTTGGCAATTTGAATATTTGATTAGAAATATTTTTCTTCATTATTTTGAAAAAAATTTAATTATTTCGTTGAAGTAAATCTTTTGTGGTGTAAAATTTAATTCCTTAATTGAAAATTCGTACTTTTGGATTGAAAATTCAATAATTTGGTTGAAAATGTAACTATTTTATTAAAAATCTACTCATTTTATTGATAATTCAACTTTTTTTTAAGTCATTTTTTTGGTTGGTAATTTAACTATTTGATTAAAAATTCAATTATTTTCTTGAAAATTTAACTAGTAGGTTCAAAATGTGAATATTTTTTTTTTTAATTCAATTATTTTTAAAAATTTAATTATATTGTAAAAGTAATCTTTTTTGGTGTAAAATTTAATTGCTTAATTGAAAATTCTTACTTTTAGATTAAAATTTGTCCTTGTTGATTGAAAATTCAATCATTTGGTTGAAAATGTAACTATTTAATTAAAAATCTACTTATTTTGTTAAAAATTCAACTACTTTTTAAAGACATCTTTTTTTGTTTGAAATTCAACTATTTGGTCTAAGAATATTACTATTTTCTTAACAATTTAATTATTTTGTTGATAATTCAATTATTTATTCAAAAATGTAACAATTTTATTTAAAATCTACTTATTTTGTTGATGATGCAAGTTTTTTTAAAGTCATCTTTTTTGGTTGACAATTTAACTATTTGATTAAAAATATACTTATTTTTTGGAAAATCCAACTATTTGTTAAAAAATGTAAATATCTTTTGTAAATTTTATTATTTTGAAAAAAATCAATTATTTTTTTAAAGTAAAAATTTATTTGTCCTTTTGAATTGAAAATTCATCTTTCTTGGTTGAAAATTCAACTATTTGATAAAAATTAAATTATATTATTGAAAATTCAACTATTTGGTTAAGAATGTAATTTTTTAAAAATTATTTTGAGAAAAAATTAATTAGTTTGTTGAATTAATCGTTTATGGTCTGAAATTCACTTGTTTCATTGAAAATTCATACTTTTGGATTTAAAATTTGTCCTTTGGATTGAAAATTCATTTTTGGTGGTAAAAAATTCATATTTATTTATTAAAAGTTTAACTATGAAGTTGAAAATATCACTATTTTCTTACAAATTTAATTATTGTTTTAAAAATTCAACTATTTTATTGAAGTCATCTTTTTTATGACATTATTCTGACCCTATTTTTAAAAATTTGTTAATTTTTTTTTTTTAATTTGTGACACTATTAACACTATTTTCGATCTCAGAAGTGAGTCCGAGGCCTGAAAATTTATCTCAATTAAAATATTTCTCATTCATTCAAGGCTGCTGAGGTAGAATTAATACCACTAACAATGAAAGCTCGCTCTTGATTCTTTTTAAGCGTCGCTTCCGTGCCTTGACCTTGTTTCATTTGCATGCAAACCGGAAAAGAAGTGTGAATAAAAAAAAAATAAATAAAAAAAAGTGTTCTGTTGTTTTTAAACCGATGGTTCCGTTCGTATCTCCACAATGAAGCGTTATGAATGAAATATCGATTGTCCGCTAACCTATAGCAGTTTGCTTGGTATATTTCTTGAATAAATGTAGCGGCGAAATACTCTCGCCAATATTTGAGAAAAACGATATCACATTTCTTTATTTTATTAAATGTTTTCTTTTTTATTTTCAATCTAGATTCCTTCTCGTTGATTTCATTCAGGAAAAAAATAAAATGATAGGTTGGCTTATTGCGGCAGATCGGCTTATTACGGCAGCTCGGCTTATTACGGCAGCTCGGCTTATTACGGCAGCTCGGCTTATTACGGCAGCTCGGCTTATTACGGCAGCCCAGCTTATTACGGCAGCTCGGCTTATTACGGCAGCTCGGCTTACCGCGGCAGGGGATGCCACCCTTGCCGCGGCAGCCAAAACAAATATTGAAATCTTGAATTTTGAAGAAAAAAGAAAAGTTTTCAACCGGGAATTGAAGAGTTAAATTTGCAATTAACAAAATTAATTTTCAAAAAAGGAGGACAAATCATCAACTAGTTGAATTCAATAAATAAACTTGAATTTGAATAAAAATAGTTGAATCTTCAAGTAAAATGATGAATTTTCAATAATTGATATCAATTTTCTATCCAAATAGATGCATTTTCTAACAAATATTTGAATTTGCAATTTATATAGCAAAAATTTTCAATCAAAGGTGGAATAGCTACATTTTCAGATGAAAAAAATTGATAAATAAATAGTTCAATTTTTAACCAAGAAGTATAACTTTCTACCGAAAAAAAAATAAAATGTTCAACCAAATAGTTTATTATTTCAATTTATTTTAATTATTTTCAACAAAAAAGTTAATTTGCGACCAAATAGTTTAATTTTCAACTAAAATTATGAATCCTCCACCAGAAAATATAAATTTTTCACAAATTAGTAGAATTTTTAACCAAAAGAACAATTTCCTACCAAGAAGATTAATTTTCAACTAAAAAAATAGAATTCTCAAATAATTAGTTTAATTTTTAACAAAAAAGTTGATTCATAGTTTAATTTTTAACTAAAATGATAAATCTTCAATTTCTTCAAAAAGGATGAATTTTCAACCAAGGAGAATTATTTTCAACGGAAAGATGAATTTTTGATCAAGTGGTTGAATTTTCAAATAAATAGTTTCATTTTTAACAAATTGTTGAATTTTTAAGCTAAAAGGTAGTTTTTTTCCTACAAAAAATTTATACTTTCTATCCGAAAATATCAATTTTGAATAAAAAAGTTAATTTACTACCAAATAGTTGCATTTTCAACTAAAATGATGAATCTTCAACCTTTTTTAAAAAGGATTAATTTTCAGCAAAAAAGACACATTTTTCACAAATTAGTTCAAATTTAAACCAAGTAGTAGAATTTGAAAAAAAAAAATTCTTAACCAAAAAAGAAGAATTTTCCACTAAAAAGATAAATTTTCTACTAAAAAAAAAAAAAATTCTTAAAAAAAATTAATTTACTACAAAATTATTTAATTTTTAACAAAAATGATGAGTTTCTATCACATAATTAAATTTTCCTCTTTCAAAGCAAAAAAAAATGTACCCATAATGAAACAAGTTTCCGACAGAATAGTTACATTTTTAAATGAATAGTTCAATTTTTAAACAAAAAATTTAATTTCTTACCAAAGTAGTTACATTTGTTTCTCGAAAATATGTATTTGCAGTAAAAAATTAATTTCTAACCAAGCAGTTGAAATTTCAACCAAAAAGTTTATTTTTTGAAAAAGAAGATCAATTTTGTACAAAAAAATGAATTTTCAACAAAATACATGAAATTTCAACAAATTTGTTTAATTTTTAACCAAAAAATTCAAATTTTTATTTAGAAACGGTCTGAAAATTCAGCTAATTCATTTTTGATTGAAATTTAATCTTTTTTGGTTAAAAATTCAACTATTTGGTAGAGAATTGACCTTTTTCAGTTAAAATTTCAACTATGTGGTTGAAAATGTGTATTTTGCTGAAAGTTTATGTTTTTCAATAAAAAATAATAACAAATTTAATTTAATTTAAAAAAAAAAATAATTCTTTGTTAAAAAAGTCATCTTTTTGGTTGAAGATTCAACTATTTCGTTGAATGTTGAACTCTTTTGTTAAAAAATGATTCTTCAGTATTCATAATTTTAGTTGAAAATTCATCCCCTTGGTTGAAAATATAAATTATTTATTGAAAATTTGTTTTTTTTCATCAAAAATATTCATCAAAAAGTGATCTTTTCTAATTGAAGATTCAACTATTGGACCAGAAATTCATTTTCCTTCATTAAAAATTAATATTCTTGATAACTGGAATTTTTTTCAAAATTTTGTCTTTTCGGTTTGAAAATTAATTTCTATTTGCAGAAAATAAATATTTTCCGGTTGAAAATGTAACTTTTGAGGATTCATCTCTGTTTGAAAATTGTTTTGTTCTTTTAAGTTAACTTTTTTTAACGAAAAATTTAATTATTCCAGTTGAAAATTCATTATTTAATTTGAAAATTTATCGCATTAGTTGAAGTTTTGACTAAACGTGTTTAAACCTTTTTTTATTTTTGAAACTTAATTTTTTCAAATATTTTTAAATGAAAATTCAAATATTTGGTTAGAAGTTGAACTACTTTGTTGAAATTATAACTTTTATATCTTTAGTTGAAAATTTTTTATTTTTAAATTAGTGTTTTTTTGGTATAAAAGTAATCTTCTTGTACAAAATTTTCTATTTTTCCAGTTGAAAATGCAACCTTATGGTTGAAAATTAGCTTTTTTGTTGAAAATTTATTTTTCACTGAAGATCCAACTTTTTCATTGTTTGGTAATGTTTACTTTTAGTTGAAACTTCAATTTTTTGTTTGAAAATAATTTTGTTGTTGTTAAAAAAACAATTATTGTACTTTTCGTTGAGAATTTATCTTTTGGTTGAAAATTTAACTTTTTGGGTTTCAAATTCAAATGTTGAGTTAAAATTTTTTTTTTTAATTTCGAGTATTTTTTCAAGAATTCCTCCCCTTTTGTCGAAAACTCAATCTTTTTGTTGAAAATCCGTCTGCCTGGATTAAAAATTCATCCTTCATGGCAGCGAAGCAATATTTTTGAATTAAAATAATTAATTTTTTTAATTTTAATTTCAAATTGTTTTAAACCTTTTACATTAATGATCAGAGGAAATGAAAAATTGTCCAGCGAAAAATCAGTTGGTCCAAAAATTTTCCGAACCTAGCAATTTATTTTGAAACTAGTTATCCACTCTGCACAATACTGTTCTCTTATTTATCTACCGACTATTTATTTATCTAGAATCAGCTAAATTATCCACTGTGTACTGGATTACTCAGAGTACTCTCCCTCCACTTCCCCGAAACCTCTATTTTCTAGTCTCTAGATCTAGAATTCCAGATCTACCCAACTGCCTGTGACCTCCCTACCCAGTCGCAACTCCCAACAGCTCGCTTCCACAAACAGTTGGAAAAGTTTCCTTGAATAATTTAGCAAGCCACTTTTCTGTTTCCTCTGTGCCACACGCCACAATCAATGACAGAAATTCGTGCGTGTGCGACCAGCGAGGAATTCCAGCATTTACAACTGCGCATGTGTGACCGTGCAGGTGCGACCGAAAATGTGCGACCGTGCGTGTGACCGTGCGAGGGCGACCAGCAATGATTTCGCGCATGAACGACCCTGAATAAGCGACGGTGAATGTGCGACCGTGAAGTGTGCGACCAGCGCTGAATTCCTGCATGTATGACCGCACATGTATGACCTGCATGTGCGACCTTGCATGTGCGACCGTGCATGTGCGACCATGCATGTGCGACCGTGCATGTGCGACCAGCGATTTACCTACACAGGAGCAGTGTTCTAAAGAGTTAGAATGCTTGGAGAAATTCTCACGGCCATGAGAATATGCTCGACCTTTATGTGATTTTTAAATATTTTTTTTCTATCTTCATTAATAATAATTACATTATTCAAGTTTCGCGGGAAAATGTATCGTTTTATATTGAAAAGGGCGCTAAATTTAAATGAGAAAAGAAGGCAAAGTAATGGAAAACGTATGATTTTCATTAAAAAGTGTCTTATTCAGGATTGCTGCAATATCCCAATTTCTGAATTTCTCGAGGTATAAAACTAACCATACGCTTATAAGATTAATAATGTTTATGTGAAAAAAATGGTCTCTAAATATATTTTAAACACTTTTTAGTTGTGTTTTCGAGTCAAAAGAATAAATTTTCTACCAAAAAGATGCATTTTCAACGAAAACATGAATTTTCATTTAAAATTCCTATATTTGATTGAAAATTCGAATTTGGTGGGAGAATTTTTAATATTCATGTAACAGTTCCATTTTTTGTTGAAAATTGATCTTTTATGATAAAAATTTAATTTTCTGATTTTAAAAATATACTATTACGATGAAAATTTACCGTAATTTGATTGAAAATTTATTTTTTTTCTACTGTAAATTTAAATATTCTATTTTTTAGTTGAAAACTAATCTGTTTTAATTGAAAATTCAACTGTTTGTCGAAAATTCACATTTTTTGGTAGAAGAGAACTCTCATTAGTTGAAACTTCATCTTCTTGGTTGAAAATTCATTTATTTGGTTGAAAATTTAACTGTTCTATTAAAAAATCCGTCTGTTTTTTCGTTGATAATTTATTTTACTAACTGAAAATTGTCCTTTATTTTAGATAGAAAATTTATCTTTTCAATTTAAAATTCATGTTAACTAATCCATTTTTTGTGGAAACTTTATTTTTTCTGATAGAAATGTGATCTTTTTCGTTAAAAAATTATCTGTTGAGTAGAAAATTTAACTATTCTATTTTTTCGTTGAGAATTAATTTCTTACATTGAAAAAAAACTAGTTGAAAATCCGTTTTTTTTAGAAAGAAAATGCATCTTTTGGATTGAAAAAACCTCTATTGGGATAAAGTTTTATATTTTGTTTGTTATCTTTTTAGTTTGAAATTCATCTATTTCGTTGAAAATTAAATTTTTTTAAATGAAGATTCATCATTTTACTTGAAAATTCACTTCGCCTATCAAATTTTTTGTGGAACATTTACTTCCTTTGATGGAAATGTAATCATTTTCGTTAAAAAATTATCTGTTAAGGAGAAAATTTAACTATTATATTTTTTGTTAAGAATTCATTCTTTTCATTGAAAAAAAATTATTTAGTTGAAAATTCGTCATTCTGAATGAAAATTGATTTCTTTGGTTGAAAATTCGTTTCTTTTTAGTTGAAAATTAATTTGTTCAACTAAAGATATAACTAATACACTTTCACTTGAAAAATTATATTTTTGGTTTGTAAATTAATCTTTTTTAGTTCGAAATTGAATTATTTTGTTGATAATTTTTTTTTAAATTTATTCTACTAATATTCGGACTATTCTAATTTTGGTTCAAAATTGATTTTTTAGATGAAAATTCATTAACTTTGTTGAAAATGAGTCTTTCTTGAAAATTAACCTTTTGGGTTTAAAATTCAACTAACTATTTGGTTAAAATTCATATATTTAGTTGACAATTCATCATTTTAGTTAAAAATTCATTTCTTTGGTTGAAAATTGATCTTTTTGACTTGAAAACACAACTAAACAGTGTTTTAAATATATTTAGAAACAAAATTTATTTTGCATTAACATTATTAATCTTGTAGGTGTATGGTTTGTTTTACACATAAAAGAATTTAGAAATTGGGATATTGTAGCCACCCTGAATAAAGGCACTGTTTAATTCGAATAATATTTTTTCTATTTGGCTTCTTTGATCATTTAAATTTAGCACCTCTTCCAATTAGAAGCGATGCATTTTCCCGCGAAATTCGAACAATGTAATTATTATTAATAAAAGTAGAAAACACAATTTTTCAAATCCTAATTAAAAATGCTCATAAATGCTCATTAAGTTCTCAAAGCATGTAAAAGTCGAGAATATTCTCGCGCAGTGTCTAAGAATGGCCCTCTTTGACGAAGAAGGTGTAGATCTTGAGACAGTAAGGGTACGTGGGTTAGCATTCCAATGCTACTATTTTCCAACCGAGCGAGTCACGCCTATCCCGAATTTCCTCTTCCCAGAAGAGCACAAATTATTCAAAAAAGCATTTTCAATTTCAATTTGAGAATATGAGTCAACAAGAGAGTGTTTTCCTTATTTTAGTCGATTTGGAACTGGTTTCAAAATCTTCTGAAGATCTTCTGCCTACTCTTGTGGGATCCAATGATATGATGGAATCAGATGATAACCATGCACTGTTCAGTTTAGAAAATTTATCTGCATCATAGAACGCACTCTTCCATTTTTTTTCCAAAAAACGGAATGAAGTGCCGCAACAAGATTTCTCGTGTCAAATTAACTTGCTCATTATCTATCAAGTTAGCCGTGCGAAGGTAATCTAACAGAATTCTTACGTCTTCACTAGTACTTGCGATTAACAGATCACTTAGAATCTTATTCGGCACTCTGATAGAATTCATTTCTAAATTATATGTATACATACACAGAAAGGATGAAAAATACTGGGAACTGAATGGCTCAGAACATATGAGAATGAAAAATAATCAGATAAACAAAAGCATGCGTTATTTTCTTTGCCTAACTTCAGATCAATGAGACTGTCATTTGTTACGCCACAAAACTAACAAATGAAGATCAGCAGCCATTAAACTCTAACGCAATTTCAATGAGTAGGATCTATGTAATAGTGTAAAATGATATCAGTTCACGATTGTTAAAAGATGAACAAGAATAATCATGAATATTTAGTACAGGGAGATGAAATAATGGCTGGGCGAAGCCGCGTACCATAATGCATGTGATTTAGCTTATCAGCTCTCGGAGAAAAACTTTCATCAGACTCATGAGTGTCCCGACTTTCATTTGTTATGAGATGAATTAGTCACGAGATAAGAAAGAATAATATAAGAATGATAAAAAGGTGAGAAAATCAACTTCTAACAAATAATTTGTCTATTAACAAATTTTTTTGTTTATTGCCTTCCATAGTTTAATTCAAGAAGAAATTTCGATGGATGAAGGCAAACAGCGTCAAAAACTCATATGTTTGGTAAAATGTGCGACGTTTCGTTGGCATTGGTTCGCCAACCTCATCAGGATAATTTATTAAAATGAAGAAACACCACATAAATATCACATATTTCTACAGGTACATAGTATAAGTTAAAAACAAATTAAAAAAATTACCATTGACATTCACTGGCTAGAACATTAATTCTAACGCGTCTAATTTTAATAAATGTAAAAGACCCATTTTTGGTCGACTGAAATGACAGTCTAAAGTCAACTGAAGAGACAAAACCTTGTGTCGTTATTATATACAGGTACTCGTACACATATTCATGGATAATACACATTGAATTCTATCTTGTAAGCTAAACATCCAAATTTAATTTCTGTAATAATGGAGAATATATTTTGCTGAGAGCATAAATATCATCTTCTTCATTAATATTATTTGAACTTCTGTTAATATGGATCATCTCTGAAATCATTCTTTTTTTATAGTTAGGTTCTCGATCTACAATTTTTACATTGTCCCAATCAAATGTATGACCAAAATTATGTTGATGTTTATAAACGACCAACTCTGCTTTTTTCCTATTGATACGTTCATTGATCCGAGTTCTTAAGGATCTTCTTGTTTCACCCACATAAGATGCAGGACAATGTTTATAAGAAAATTTATAAACTAAATTCGTCTCATCCCATTTTTTAGAAATATCTTTTCCTAAAAGGTGTTTCTTTATTTTAATAAATTAGCCTGATGAGGTTAGCGAACCAATGCCAACGAAACGACGCACATTTTACCAAACATATGAGTTTTTGACCAGTTTGATCAGTTTTATATTATTCTTTCTTATCTTGTGACTAATTCAGCCCATAACAAATGACAGTCGGGACACTCGTGAGTCTGATGAAAGTTTATCTCCGAGAGTTGATAAGCTAAATCACATACATTAGGGTACGCGGTTTCACCCGGACATTATTTCATCTTCCTGTACTAAATGTTCATGATTATTCTTGTTCATCTTTCAACAATCGTGAACTGATATCATATTATACTATTACATAGATCCTACTCATTAAAATTGCGTTAAAGTTTAATGGTTGCTGATCTTCACTTGTTAGTTTTGTGGCGTAACAAATGACAGTCTCATTGATCTGAAGTTAGGCAAAGAAAATAACGCCTTCTTTTGTTTATCTGATTATTTTTCATTCTCATATCTTCTGAGCCATTTAGTTTCCAGTATTTTTCATTATTTCTGTGATGTATACATATAATTTAGAAATGCATTCTATTAGCGTGCCAAATAAGATTCTAAGTGATCTGATAATCGCAAGTACTAGTAAAGACGTAAGAATTCGGTTAGATTACCTTCGCACCGCTAACTTGATAGATAATGAGCAAGTTAATTTGACACGAGAAATCTTGTTGGTGCACTTCATTCCGTCTTTTGAAGAAATATGGAAGAGTGCGTTCTATAATGCAGATAAATTTTCTAAACTGAACAGTGCATGGTTATCATCTGATTCCATCATATCATTGGATCCCACAAAAGTAGGCAGAAGATCTTCAGAAATTTTTGAAACCAGTTCCAAATCGACTAAAAGAAGGAAACCACTCTCTCTTGTTGACTCATATTCTCAAATTGAAATTGAAAATGCTTTTTTGAATAATTTGTGCCCTTCTGGGAAGAGGAACATGGCTAAAGAGATAAGAAGTATGATATCTACAGTTGAAGATAAAGAACATGAAGAACATGAAGAATTTCAAGGACAAATGGAGCCATTTACTTTCGAAGAAGCTATTTCTCTGGCTGAAGACACAAAATTGACGAAACATCAATACGAAACTATTAGACTACAAGCTAAAGCACATAAAGTTGACATTTTTTCTCTTTATAAAAGTGTTGAGCCAAATCTCAACCAAAAAAGTGAATGTCAACGGTGATTTTTGAAATTTGTTTTTAACTTATACTATGTACCTGTAAAAACATGTGATATTTATGTGGTGTTTCTTTATTTTAATAAATTAGCCTGATGAGATTGGCGAACTAATGCCAACGAAACGTCGCACACTTTACCAAACATATGAGTTTTTGACTCTTTTTGCCTTCATCCATCGAAATTTCTTCTTGAACATAAAAATTGTCATTTTTTTACTATATATTTGTTTATTTATAAAAAACTGGTATATCTTTTTCAAGAATCGGCCTCGAGAATTCATCCATGCTCACCTATGAGTCCATATCTATGGTCTATAGTCTATGCCCACCATTGGGTTGATACCGCATTAGCCCATTATCCACTCTGCCACACAGCCGAGCGGACACACACGTCGGAACATAACACACGTCGCGATGACTATTCAGGGGCACGACAGGGGTGTGTAGTTGGATGGGGGTGGAATTGGGGGTGGTATAAATTATACCGTTCGATCGATTTACTGTCAGAAGACCCTCCACTGCGTTTACGAGGCCGGGGAGGGTTATGGTGTGGGTGAGGCTCCTATTGCCTTCAGGCGAATGTGCGTCATGGGGGAGGTTGGGGGATGCGAATTCGGGTGACCCAGCAGTCCTAGGTTAACCTTTTCCGGCACCCATAAACAATGCAGTAGCCGTTCGATATGTTCCCTTTCCCCTTTTTAGATTGCTGATAACGGCAGGAAAAAAATTTCAAGTTTCCCGCCTTCTGGAGTCAATGATCCAGTGTGTACTATCTACCACCTGATGAATTATTCAGTCTTCAGAAAGGGAATCTTAACATCCAGGAGATTATCCAATGTGACTGTATCTTATGGGGGGTTGATGAATTACCTTAACAAGTTTGGGCAAATCCCCCCCCCCCCCCCTGATTGATGACTATGGTGAACCATTAGGTTCGGTAATGAACCAAGAATAATAAAAAATATAAGACTCTACAGTCCCAAATTCTCTCAAAATAGGGGAAATAGCATGATTTTTCAGAAAAATAAGGAAAAAGATATTTTTTAATCAAATTAATGTAATCCAAGTTTTTTATATTATATTTAAATTGAAATTAAAAGTGCAAATACAAAATAGGAATTTTCAACCCAAAAGGACGAATTTCTAATAAATCAGCTGAATTAAAAAAAAAAGATGGCTACCAAAATAGTTGAATCTTCAACAAAATAATTGAATCTTCAACAAAATAGTTGGATTCTAAAGAAAATAGTTGAATCTTCAACAAAATAGTTGGATTCTAAAGAAAATAGTTGAATCTTCAACAAAATAGTTGGATTTTAAAGAAAATAGTTGAATTTTCAACCGAAACGAAAAATTTTTGAACAAAAAAGTTGAAATTTAACCAAAAACAGTTGCAACTCCAACCAAATAGTTGCATTTCCATCAAAGTGATGAATCTTCAAAAAAAAGGAATTTTTAATTTAATGAAACAAGATAAATTCCGAACCAAAAATATTACAGTCGACTTCAATAAACAAATTAACTTTTAACCCAAAATAGTTAAGAAAAAAAAATTTTAACGTTAGTTTAAGCTTTCAATTCAAAATGACGAAATTTTAACCAAACAGTTGTTTTTTTTTCAACCAGGAAAGATAAATTTTGGAAAATACTTCAATATTCAACAAAATGATTAATTTTTCAAGATAGTAGATGGATTTTCCCAAATATAGTCAAATTTTCAAAAGAAAAAGATTGAACTTAATTCAAAACCAATGTCTTTTTTGTACAAATAGTTGAAATTTTTTTATATAAATGGAGGATTTTTTTACAAAACATTTGAATTTTTAACCCAAAAAATAGAATTTTCCACCAAACTGATTTCTACAAAGTAATTGAATTTTCAACTTATAGAGGATAAATTTTCCACCAGAAATGGACTCGTTAAATTTTTAGACCAAACGTTAATTTCAAAAGAAAAAATAATTTTTGAAATAGTGAAAGATTCAACCAAAAAGGTGATTTAAAATTTTTTTTTTTTAACCAAACTGTTAAATTTCCCACCAAGAAGATGAATTTTTCAAAAAGACGAATTTTTAACTAAACGTATTAATTTTCTACCGAAATGGTGAATTTTTTAGCCAAAAAATACGAAATTCTACATAATAGTTGATTTTCAACAAAAAAGTAAATTTATAAACAAATAGTCTAATTTTTAACTGTAATGATGAATCCTCAACCAAAGTCAATTCTGGATCAAGCAGATTAATTTTCTACTAAAAAGGACCAATTTTCAACTAAAAGTATGAATTTTTTGCCAAAAATGGAATAACTACTTTTTCTATTGAAAAATTGAACCAAAAAGTTGCATTTTTAATCAAAAAGGATACATTTTCAACTGAGAAGATTAATTTTCTAACAAAAAGGAGAAATTACAACTTATGAACAAAAAATTTTCAGCTGAAATGGAAAGCTACATTTTTTGAAAAAAAAAAATATTTTAATTTCCTTCCAAAACAGTTAAATTTTTAACGAAAAACATGATTTTGCAATAAGAATTATGAATTTTCAACAAAAAAGTTAATTTCCAACAAGATGATTTAATTTTTTCATAAATAGTTGATTTTTCAAACCAAAAAGAAGAATTTCATAGAAAACAGTTGAATTTTCAACCCGATAATATGAATTTGATAAAAAAATGGTAATTTTCTATGAAACTGACGAATTTTCAGCGAAATTAATAAATTTTCAACCAGAAATTATGAATTTTCAACCAAAAATAGAATAGTTACATTTTTAGTAATGAAAATTAATTTTCAATACAAAAAACGAATTTTCAGAAAAAATCGAAATTATCACCAAAAGAAATGGCTTTTCAACAAAAAAATTAATTTCCAAGAGAAGAGTTTAAAATTCAACTGAAAATTTTAATTTTGAACTAAAGGGTTGATTTTCCAACCAAGAAGATCAATTTTCTACAAAAAAGGATGATTTATTAACAAAATACATGAATTTTCAACAAAGTACTTGGATTTTCAATAAAAATAGATCAAACAAATGTTTGAATTTTTTACTAAAAAATACAAATTTTTAAACAAATTTGGAATGGTTAAATTTTCAGTTGAAAAAATAAATTTCCAACCAGATATGAAACAAAATTTCAAAAATGATTTGAATTTTCAATCGAAGAGATGAATGAAAAAAAATTTTTTTTTAGCAAAGCCACTGAAATATTTTTTGGATGAAAAATATTTCTTATGAAAATTTGTCTTTTCAATTTAAAAGTTTTTTTTTTCAGTAGAAATATTGCATTTTTCTTGGATGGAAAATGCAACTGTTTTGTGGAAAATTCAACTATTTCCTAGAAAATTTACTTTTTGATTAAAATTTGTATTTTTCTGTAGAAAATTCTATTGAAAGCCTTTTGGATGAAAATTCAACTTTTTTTTTGAAATTCGTCTTTTTGATTTAAAAATTCATCTGTTTTAGTAGAACTTTAATTTTTTTGGATAAAAATGCAACTTTTTTGTTGAAAATTCCACTATTCACTAGAAAAATTACTATTCGTTTAAAATTTGTCTTTTTCGGTAGAAAAGTCTATAGAATTCGTTTGGGATGAAAATTCAACTCATTTTTTTTGAAAATTTGTCTTTTTGATTTTATAATTCACCTGCTTTAGAAGAATTTTCATTTTTCTTTGACAAAAATGCAACTATTTGGATTAAAATTCAACGAATTTGTTGGAAAGTCATACTTTTTGGTTGAAAATTTTGCTGTTTTGTTGAAAATTTACTTGTTGGTAAAATTTAATATTTTGGTGTTAAAAAGAGAACTGAAATCTTTTCTCGATGACAATTCAACTATTTTTTTAATTCGTTTTTTTTTTCAATTAAAAATGGATAAAAATGCAACTGTTTGGATGAAAATAAAATTGGAAAAAAATAAAATTTCATTTTTGTTGTGTAAAAATGCATTAGTTTCGTGAAAAAATAATTTTTCACTGAAGTCATATTTTTTGTTCATAAATTCAATTCTTGTAGTTACACTTCTTAATGGGAATTTATATTTTCAGGTTGAAAATTCAACTATCATGTTAAAAATTTTATTACTTCGTTGAAAATTCAAGGATTTTGTTAAAGAGCCACTTTTCATAGTATTTTACAAAATACATTTTTTTTTGTTTAAAATAAATTAATAAATTCGAAAATTTTAAGTTCCTACCCATCCAATTTAGACTATACTTCCAACATGCATTTTCATCCTGAATTTTCAAAGCTCTCGGGAACATGCTCTCCTGCACATGGGATAATGGCTCCGCAGTTTTTGCGGCTTGAAAATTCGCGGTGCAAGCCGATTCATTTGTATCGCATAGAACCGTCGTGTCTATGTATGTGTGTGTGTGTGTGTGTGTAGGTGAATTCACACGTGCGGCAGCTAGCGGTCGGGCATAATTCAGATCATCTTTAAAGGGGAGGGAAAATGTGTATGTGTATGAGTATGTGTGTAGGTGTGTATGTGTGTAGATGTGTTGGTGTGTGTTGGCCACCACGTATCTATGCATGTGTGACATGCGTGAGTGTGTTTAGCGTTATGCGAGTGGGTGGTCGAAGGGTGCGGGGGAGACCGAGAGAATATAGGGATGCTCGAGTACCCGAAAGGGGTTCTCAGTCGACCCAGTCGGCTTGATGGTACACGTGTACTGTACAGTGGATAATTGACTGTAAAACATAAATTTTTACCAGAGTGATGTTCGTGTGGTGTACGTATGTATGTACATGTATGTATATATGTAATATATATGTAATATATATGCATATATATATATATACTATTATCTATGCTTATACACAGCGCATAGTCTCATACACGGCGCTGTCAGCACATAGACTCATATTGAATGGAGGCGTCGATATATATATATATATATGGATGTTACGGTTTGAGAAAGATTCATGAGGAGGGCTATCCTTTGAGAATTGTTGTTTCAACTATTAACACTCCAACGAAATTTTTAGAACAAAACTTTAATTTGATACTTAAAGACACAATCACAACTTCTAAATACAATATTAAAAATAGCTGGGAATTTCAAAAAAATGTTATCCAAAAAACTGTCCCTGATGACCATGTAATGATTTCTTTGGATGTTGTTGCGAAACAGGCGAAAATTTGAAATTCATACATTCGCCGTAAACTGAATATATGTGTGTATTACTAAACTATTGTTTAAAATTTATTAGTTAATAAAATAAGACTATGATAAATTTTACTAATATGTTCTATATCTGATCTTCTATTGACCGAATTAGTGTTTCTCGCAATATGGAACATTCCTTTGAAACTTCTCCTTCTTTTATCAGTTTCATAGCTAAGAATCTTAGTTTTTGAAAAATTAAAGTTATGGTCATATTTATGTAAATGTGCAACCAGCGCTATACCTCTATCGTCTTTTTTACAATCGTTTGAATGTTCTCTAATTCTAGACATAATATATCTTTTTGTTTGAGCTACATAAATTTTCCTAAATTCGCAAGGTATAGCATAAATAACGTGTGTTCTTAAATTGGAAGGTATGCTATCTTCATTCTACTTTCATGCTATATAATATACTATCTAGTATAGTATATATATATACTATATATACTATATATACTATACTATCCTTATATACTATACTACTTTTATATTGAAGGTTTTGAGAGTATTCATATAGAATCTCGAAAGTCCTTTTGAGAAAGGTAGTACTAAGATTTTTTCAAATTCGAAAGTACATTATTATTTTGATAATTACTAATATTGTGAATGGAATCAACCTTTTTATTGATAAACTTATTTAAAAATCTGACTGGATAGTCATTCTGTATTTTCATCATCATCATATCATATTCTATAAGGTACATATGAAAACTAAACTATCGAAATTGAAAAATCAGAACCGTTTTTTGCTACGATGCATATCTAAAGGTGTTTTACCATCACATATTATAAATCTAGATCCAAAAATTTAAACAATCGTTTAGTAATACAAACATATATTCAATTTACGACAAATGTATGAATTTCAAATTTTCGCACCTAACGCCATCTTTAATAGATCTCTTCCACTCAGCTCATGTGTACTAGCCTTGATAGCTTTATATAAAACATAATATTTCTTCATGCAAATTGTATATTCTACGGTTTACTGCATATTTATAAACTGTCAATTCTCCCTCGACCATCAGGAGAGAATCGTAAAAATGGAGCAAGATTCTAAGTTCATGATTTGGACTTCGAAATTTGGTAAGTTATTTTGAATTATTGAATTATCTTGAAATAATTTATATAATTTTAAAAACTTAGGCATTAAGAAACCTAGTGTAATTAATTATAGGGAAGAGGAAATGTGATCCTGAGGAGGCTGCATGTCATGAAGCGAAAGCTAGAGACCTAAAATAAAAGTACGATCAGTATATCAACAACATATACACCATTTTTGAGAAATTTCTAACGTCTTTTTAGACTTGATGGAAATATTGAATAAAAATTATTTTAATTAATTTTTTTCTGAAAAAAAATCTTCTCTTTTTTCTCCGCTGGGAATCGAACCACAGAACTTCCGATCGACAGTCGGGTGCTTTCCCATTAAGCTACTAGAGAGATCGAGAGAAGACACTTTTTTGAGAAAATACACGCATTATTTTGCAAGGTGGTAAATATCAAATTTTTGAAGGAATCTGTATTATCGCCAGAGAATAACAGAAATTTTTTAACGTCTTTTTAGACTAGATGAAAATATGAATTAAAAATTATTTTATTTAATTTTTCTTCTGAAAAAGATCTTCTCTTTTTGCTCCGCTGGGAATCGAACCACAGAGCTTCCGATTTCCGGTCGGGTGCTTTCCCATTAAGCTACTAGATGTAAAAAAT